>CATIWR010016631.1:0-13406 GCA_949677035.1 Omphalea diandra | reverse complement strand
GTGACTTTGAGAAGTTGAAATTGGAAAATTCTACAAGAAAAGAAGATAAAGAAGAAGGTAATTCATCAAGAGTAGATGAAGACCAACATCATCAACAAGTAGAGCCAAGTCAAGATCTACCTAAGGATTGGAGATTTTCCAAGTATCACCCCAAGGACTTGATCATTGGTGATACATCTAAGGGTGTAAGTACTAGATCTCAACTTAATCTTTTAGATAATAATCTTGCTTTTATTTTTCAACTTAAGCCAAAATCAATTGATGAGGCTCTTGATGATGAGAGTTGGGTACTTGCTATGCAAGAGGAACTCAACCAATTTGAGAGAAACAAGGTATGAGAACTTATCCCTAGGCCTAAAGAACGCCCAATTATAGGTTGTAAGTGGGTGTTTAGGAACAAGTTAGATGAGCAAGGTTTCATCACTAGAAACAAAGCTAGATTGGTTGCTAAAGGATATAACCAAGAGGAAGGCATAGACTATGATGAAACTTTTGCCCCCGTAGCAAGATTAGAGGCCATTGGGATTCTTTTAGCCTTTTCATGTCATATGAATTTTAAACTTTTTTAAATGGATGTGAAAAGTGCATTTTTGAATGGCATCATTGAGGAGAAAGTCTATGTTGAAAAACCTTCTGGTTTTGATTCACACTGCTTTCCAAACCATGTTTTAAGTTCAACAAAGCCTTATATATGATTTGAAACAAGCTTCAAGAGCCTGGTATGAAAGGCTTAGTTCATTTCTCTTGAAAAATGATTTTGAAAAAGGAAAGGTGGATACCACACTTTTTGTTAAAACATGACACATTAATTATTCAAATCTATGTTGATGATATCATTTTTGGTGTTACTAATGAATCTTTTTGTGAGGATTTTGCTAAGTGTATGATTAGGGAATTTAAAAAGAGCATGATGGGAGAGCTCAAGTTTTTTCTCGCTCTACAAATCAAGCAATCTAAGGAAGAGATCTTCATCAACCAAGCCAAATACATAAGGGAGATACTCAAGAAATTTGGCATAGATGGTTGCAAGGTAGCACAAACTCCAATGAGTGGTACCATTAAGCTCGATAAGGATGAATTGGGCAAAACGGTAGATGAAAAGAGATATCGAGGTATGATCGGATCTCTGTTTTATCTTACTGCTTTTAGGCCAGATATCATGTTTAGTGTTTCTATGTGTGCTAAGTTCCAATCCTCTCTTAGAGAGTCTCATTTGAACGTTGTCAAGAAGATTTTTAAATATTTGCATGGCACAATTCACTTAGGGTTATGGTACCTTAGGGATTCTTCCTTTAGTTTTAGAGGATATTCGAATACGGATTATGCAAGTAGTTTGTTAGATAGAAAAAGCACTTTTAAAACTTCCCAATTTGTAGGTGAATGCCTAGTTTCTTGGTTCAGTAAAAAACAAGTATCTGCTGCCTTATCCACCGTGAAAGTCGAGTATGTGGCTGTCGGTTGTTGTTGCACCCAAGTCCTTTAGATGAAACAACAATTAAAGGATTATGGCAAAGTGGTTAATCACATTCCTATTAAATGTGATAACACAAGTGTTATTAATCTCTCTAAAAATCTCATCCAACACTCTACGAGTAAACACATAGATATTGGACATCATTTTCTTAGAGATCATGTGCAAAAGGGTGATGTAGTGTTAGAATCTATTGACACAAATCATCAACTTCTAGATATTTTCACTAAACCTCTAAATGAAGAAAGTATTGGACTAGGATAATCAATCCTAGGTTTAGAACCTCTTTTGATCTTGACAAAGTAGATTGATCATCACTAAAATTTCAAATAAGTGTTATTTTTGCAGAATTGAATCAATCTCTCAAGAAGAATTGAAGAAGTTGATGAACTCCAAAGTGACATGTAAATCGCGACCACGACACATGTTAGGACATGCTGAAAATCAAGCAAGCGAAATTGCAGAGCCATTCTCGACCGCGATCCTTGGAAATAAAGAAGTCAGATTGACACAGATGAATTCGCGGTATAAGTCTCGTTTGAGTCGCGACCGCGAATTTCAAAGAAATTCAAGAGGGAAGCAAGTTCACAATCACAGCTTGACAAGTGTCCTAGAAGACTATTGGAAGTCAAAAATCATGGAGACATCTTGTTGGTAGCAACCGCGATCCCTGTGAAAGAAAGTTAACCATTTTGGCAGATGGATTCGCGGCCTGTGCAAGAAAACTCGCGACCACGACTTCTGAAAGTAGGTAAAAGACAATGGCTATATTTTCCTGGTGAACTAATAAGAAGCTACCACATGGACTAGCCGTTAGACACAAACGGGGTTTCCCTTGAAGAATTTGGATTTCGCGACCGCGAAAGGCAGTAGCGACCGCGATTTCATCCTGACAAGCATTAAATGCAAAATCTGTCAAGTATGTCTCAAAGATTTGATGAGCTATCATCTGCAACGTCTCTTTAGTGAAGTTTGGCTATAAATACTCCACCAAACAACCATGAAGAAGGTTGCTAAGGAATTTGTTACAAGTGATAAAAGCTCTCAATCTTTGCTACTCATTTTCTTCATCTTTTTTACAAGTGTTAGGTGTGAGCATTAAACACCAAGTTGTAAGGTTTTGTGTTAACCTGTAAAAACACTTTTAGAAAGGTTTAAGTATGAGCCTATTGAAACACTTGAGTGAGGTTTTGTGCTAGCCTAGAAAACACTTTGTTGTAAGGTTGTATGTTAGCCATCAAAACACAAATTGTATAAGTTGGGTGTGAGCTTGAAAACACCATTGATATAGTGAAATACCCAATTGAGTGATTGGGGAGTGGACGTAGGGTCAATTTTGCCCGAACCACTATAAATTCTTTGTGCCTCTATTGTTCTATCTTCTTCCCTTTATCTTTGCTTTTAAAATTTGTATCCACCAATTCAACCCCCCTTCTTGGTGCCTAGGGACAACAGAAAGGATGAACTTCATTAAGAGAGAATTGGAAATGTTTGATAGTAGTTCCCTAAAGTGAAAATTTTTATATGTGATATTGTCGTGTGTATTGATATTTATTGAATTGCGATATTTGTGGTTGTTATAAGTGGATCACAATTTTTTTCTTCAAAATTCAAATATTTTTTCATTGTTGACTCATAATTAAAGGTCGTTATCCTTCCTTCACGACCATGAATTACATGTCAATTTCACTTGGCTTTCAAACATCAATTCGCGGTTATAAAATTTCTGCTCCACCTCGAATTTTGGTCAAATTTTCAAATTTTTGACCGTTAAGGCACATATTTTTGAGAAAAATTTGTCCATTACTCACATTTTCCAAAATTCACGGTCGCGACTCATAAATTCGCAGACGTGAAATAGAGTAACCACCTAGACATTTAAGTGATTTGACTGCCAACTGTTGCGAACTCTTCATTAATTCATTTTCAGTTGTTTATAATCATTTTTACACCCTTTTAAAGGCTATAAATACCCCCCTTTTCAACAGTGACATTCTCACTACTATTCCAAACATCTTTACTCTCTCAAATCTCTCTAAAAATCTCCCAAACTCTCTTCCTCTCTTGCTATGGCTCCAAAGAAGTTCTCCAAGGTAGACAAAGGGAAGGCAATGGCTCAACCCTCTGCACCCCAGAAGTTCTCCAAGGCAGACAAAAGGAAGGTTGTGGCTCAACCCTCTGCACCCCCTGCTCTCTATCTTATGAAAGGAGTTACCAAGGAAGAAAAAGATAGGTTCAAAGCCAACTCTTCCAAGATCATTCTTCCAAACAAGATACCCTTAACTTTTATGCTGGAAACCTTGGGTATCAACGCCGAAATATGAGCTTTCCTCTCAAATTTGGGCTGGAATGAATTCATCTTCCGAGATGAACCCAATTACGAAGAGGTTGTGTGAGAGTTTATGTGCACCATACAATTGAGCTGAAAAGCCGATTCAAGAGCAGGGCAATACGGGTTAGTGTTCTAAGCCTTTGGCGACCCTTTTTACTTTACCTTCGACTAACTCTCTTCTCTGTTTAATTTATAAGTCAGAGAAAACATCTCTTTCATAATCTTTGCACTTGATGTTATCTATTCTGAGTTTTGGTCGAAAATCTCCATTGAAACCAAACACGACCCTCGCTATTCTTTATCTAAACACATCAAATCCTTACCCCTTTGCATACTCTATCGTATCATCACCTTTTTTATAAATGCAAGAGGCGATGGTAACGAGAAAGTGTCCCAAGAAGACTTGGCATTCCTTTTTTGCCTTGTCAAAAATAAATCTATCAAAACTGGCAGGTACCTTGTGGATCAATTGATTCACATAAGTATCAAACCCAAAAGCTAACTTTTGCTACCGTCACATATCACAGCCATTTATTAATTCGTTGGAGCCTTGATGAGGAAAAAGAAAAATTCCTCATCAAGAAACTTATTTCATCTCAAAACTTCCTAGATTTCACCTACCTTATAAATGCCAAGGCTATTCATCCGAACACCTATGTGTATACCCTTGGTGCAGTAGGAGCAAAGAAGATGGAAACCTCACAAGCTTAAAAGACGAAGCGGCTCCACATTGAAGAAGGCACAATTCAAGTCCCTCCTCCTCAACCAAAACCAAAGACTAAGTTGTCTTTTGCTTTCATTGATCACAAATTGGATAAATTGATGAGGATGATGAAAAGGAGATTCCTATTTTTATCACATCTTCACAGTGATATGGTGGATCTTCAAGAGAAACTAGGGGTTCCTCCTTGTCATCTTCCGAACTTCACTGAATTTGAAGATACGCAATATGGAGATGGCAACGAAGACGAAGTTGAGGATGGGGATGAAGTTGAAGGAGCAACACAAGAGTAAGAGGAAGCATCGTCCAGAGATGATTATGATTCTTCTTCTCTCTAGATTAAGAATCCTTTGTATTTTTTCTTGCTTTTATTAATGTTTCAAACTTGTGTGATCCTACAGTGATATATAAAAAGGTTGTTTCTTTGTAAATCATTATCTTCTGTGATTGAAGAATTTTACCTTTATATTTTGCATTTTTATTTCGCTCCTTATCTATACTTATGTTTATTTTCATTTCTCCCTTTCACCCTCTTTTTGATCTTACCAAAGGGGAAGAGATAGTAATAACTTAAAATTAAGGGGAAGAAAATAATAACTTGAAACTTATAGCATAAGTTGAGGGGGAGCATCATAACTTCATACTTAAGTTTTTTTTTTCAATGATTGAATGTCATACTTAGGAAATTTTTACCTTAAATATCATTCATTGAAATTTTACCTTAACTTCACTCCAACTTAATATTTCTAAATTATTTTCCTTTTGGATCAATCTAAGTTGTCAAAATAAAAAATGGGGAGATTGTTGGACTAGGATGGTTAATCCTAAGTCTTAAATCACTTTTGATCTTGACAAAGGAGATTGATCAATTCTAATAATTCAATTAAGTGTTGTTTTGTAGTTTTTTAGTTAGTCTCTATTTTTGAAGTTGGATGAAGTCCTTCATCTTCAAAGAAAGCAAAGTGCCTCCTAATTCGAGACCGCAACTTCATAAATTACGACTGCGAACTAGACTAAGGCATATTGACAAATTAGACAGATGGATTTGCGGCCCACTTCTCTGCCGCGATCAATTCAAAGAAAGGAGAGCTAAAGTCACAGACGAATTCACGGTGAGTGTCACACCTAAGTCGCAATCGCGAATTTTGTAATAACTCAAGAGGGAATCAAGTCCACAACCACAGCTTGACAAGTGTCTCAGGTGACCGTTGGAAGACAAAAATCACGATGGCAACTTATAGGTAGCAACCACAAATCATGGGGAAGAAGATGAACATTTTTGGTAGACGATTTTGCGTTCTAAGTCGTGGCCTGTACAAGGAGAATCGTGATCGCTATTTTTGTGAGCAGGTGAAAGGCAACAACTATATTTTCTTAGTGAACCAATGGGAAGATGACACATAGATTAGCCATTAGACATAAATGGGGTTTTCTACAGCAAGTTTTGGCTCCCGTATGGAAATTGAAAAATCGTGACTGCAAAAGAGTAGTGGCGATCACGAATGAATCTTGACAAGCATTTAATGAAAAAATCTGTCTAACATACTTTGAAGATTTGCTACCAGTTTTATTGCAACGTCTCTTTGATGGATAAAGGCTATAAATACCTCACCAAACAAATGTAAATGTAAGAGAATTCATTAATTTGTAACCCAAACTCTTGCAATTTTACTACTCAATCTTTTCTCTTCTTTAGGTGATTATTTGGTGTGAGCATAAACACCATTTGTAATGGTTATAGTGTGAGCCTATAAAAACACTAAGAGTGGTTATTGTGTGAGCCCTAAAAATATAAGTGTAAAGGTTATTGTGTGAGCCTTAAAAACACAAGTGTAAAGGTTATTATGTGAGCCTTAAAAACACAAGTGTAAAGGTTGTTATGTGAGCCTTCAAAACACAAGTGTAAAAGTTTGGTGTGAGCTTGAAAACACCATTGAAAGATAGTGGAACACCCAATTGTTAAGAATTAGAAAGTGGACGTAGGTTCGATTATACTCGAACCACTATAAATCTTGTGTCTCCATTCTACTCATTTTCTTTCTTACCTTCTTGTTTTAATTTTTATACACCAATTCCACCTTCCCTTCTTTGTGCCTAGGGCCAACAGAATCCATGAAATTTTAGCTTTTCTAGAAAAAGCCTAAGACGAGAATTAAATAATAACACTTGTTGTTCCACTTCAAAAGAATACTTATAAATATGTTTAGCATGTCATAGCTTGGTTTTCTCCTTATATATCTAGGCATTTTCATAAGCATCATCTTAAAGTGCATATCTCAAATGAAGAGGAGGAGGTTATGACTCTAGAATTAAAGCTTTGGTGATACCCCTTAAACCATGCAAGTTTCTAATGGATCATTAAAATGCTCTTGCTATAAAACTACTTGAATTGGATCATGAAACACATCCATCTTATTGCAATCCTTAATGGAAGAAGGTTGTTTTATTGCTTTAAAAATATTGAACTCTATTGATTCTCCCATCACATTCAACATTAGCTTCCCATTCTTCACATCAATTATAGCTCTCACGGTTGCCAAGAATGATCTTCCAAGGATTAAAGGAATGTCCACATCTACATCCATAATAAGCATAATGAAATATAATGGTATAATGAACTTCCCTACTTGCATGAAAACATTCTCCACCACTATGACCGAGTGTTTAATAGAGCAATCTGCTAATTACAATATCACCGTAGTTGGTTGGATCTTACCAAACTTCAATTTTCTGCAAATAGAAAGAGGATTAGACTAATACTAGCACCTAAATCATGTAGTGCTCTATCAAATTTGTAATGAGAAATTTGGCAAGAAATAAAGAAACTCCTTGGGTCCTTAAGCTTTGGTGGAAGCATATTTTGGATTATAGTGCTACATTCCTTGAAGAGAGCTATGGTCTTAAATTTCTCCAACTTTCTATTATTAGACAAAAGATTTTTGAGAAATTTTACATATTTTGGCATTTGTGCTAAGACCTTGGCAAATGGAATATTGACGTGAATTTACTTGAAAATCTTTGAAACTTAACATATTGCTTATCCAACTTGTGTTATTGTAATCATTAAGGAAAACAAATAGGTGAAACATAAGGTTTTACTGGTGTAGGCATGTTTTCTTCTTCGTCTTGAGCTTTCTCCACATTGTCTTTCTCATTTGAATTGAATTATGGGGATGATACATCACTCTATTGAATTGAGATTTTAGAATTTTCAAGCATTTTTTAGGCTATTTTATCACTTCACGCTTGTGACTAAGTGGGGGGTCAGGTATCTCTATGCTACTTCACAAAATAAATGTTTATTTCAATATTGCTAAGGAGTGTACCTTGTATTCTTTCATTGATCGTGTTAGCCAATTGCCTAATTTATATCTCCAAAGGTTACTTATGTTACTCCATTTGGTTCACCCTTAATTCAAGCTTGTCTAACTTGGTCTCCACTTACTCAAATTTCTTAATTAAGAACTTTTGCATGTCTTATGGTTTCTTTTCCTCATGTTGAGTTGGTTGAGCTATAGAAACTCTACCTTGTAGCCTTTGAGAAAAATCAGGAGGATATGAAGGCTTAGTTTGATTATCGTGGTTACTCCATGAAAAGTTGGGATGATTCCTTCACCCAGGATTATATGTGTTGGAATATGGATAATTGGGTTACCTATTAAAGTTGGAAACATATTGCAAATGCTTGGTAGGATTCTGAGCAAAATGATTCCTTAATTGGCATTTGATTCCCATATATGCTCCTTCATAACATTCACAAGTCAGCGACAAGGTATTGACAACATGCACACTCACACTTTTAAGCTTCTTTATAAGAGCATCTATCTTGGCATTTAACATGGTATAGGCAAGAATGTCATGAACACCCACAACTCATTTGTTAATTCCCCTTTCACTTGCCCATTAGTAGTTGTTTGAGGCCATCTCTTCTAACAAAGCATAAGCATCATCGGTTGACTTCCCCCATTAGTGCACCTCCTGCTGCAACATCAATAGTAATGTGAATGAAATGATTGAACCCATTATAGAAGGTTTGGACTACCAACCAATCTGGTAAGCCATGATGTGGACATCATCTTTACAATTCCTTAAATCTCTTTCATGCTTCATACAATATCTCACTCAGCTCGTATTAAAAGCTTATAGTTGCTTGCCTCATCTATGTAGTCTTACCGAGTGAAAAATATTTTGCTAAAAAAGCTCGAGATAAATGATCCCAAATAATAAATGAGTTGGGTGCCATCAAGTTCAACCATCTTTTTGCCTTATCTCTTAGGAATAACTGTAATCTGATAGCATCATCATTTACTCTATTAATCTTAAAAGTTACACATATTTCCAAGAAATTAGAGATGTGGGCATTCGGGTCTTCATCAGCTTCACCCCCAAACGTGTTTTGTTGCACCATCTGAATAATTGTCAATTTAATCTCAAAATTATTGGCTGCAATAATGGGTTTCACAATATTAGATTGAGCCCTTTGGTTTTGTCGCATAACAAATTCTCGCAAGATTCTTGGTCTTCTTTTGTCACCCATTGTAGCCTTAAGCGAACTCCAAGCACTTTACCTATCAAAAGAAACAAAACACGCTTAAATGCACAAAATTAAAGATCCAAAATTTAAACACTAGATTAATAGAAATTTTAAGTAGAATTAATATTATAAAAAATCAATACCAGCAACAGCGCCAAAAACTTATTATGTGTAAAACTCTTACAAGTGCATAAATCACTCACGTAATATAATGAAGAGTAGAGATCATTCCCATGAGGATTGTTTCACAAGTACCAAAGAACTAAATTTTCCTACTACCTAGCAATTGAATAATGAAAGGATATTAAATAAAAACTAAAATTGTAAAAATAATTAAACAAAACTGAAATTAAATTTAAAAAAACTCTTATGACAATAACTTCTAAGGAATTCGGGTACATCACAATACCATTCCATAAATATATCAAGAGAATTGTTTCAATTGAGATTGAGTTGTGCTTGAAGATGAATTTTTCTAATTTACCTAATAATCTCTCTCAAGCAAAATTGAGCCTATTATTACTGAAATTATGCCAACTCTCATGGTCAGAAAATTCAATAACATCCCATTAAGTTTCATGAATACTCCTTGAATATCTCTAAAAGTCGAGCCTACTCTCGTAGACTCAATCTCCTAATTTAATATATTAGGACTAAATTTATACTTTCATTCTCGTTCTGTCATCTAGAATCTCAAATATTGCACATATGCGATCATTCATATGTACAAGATTAAATAAGCTCAAACATATTAAACCAAGATACCTAATATAATTGAAGCAAAATCACTTCTTATATTACCCTAATCCCTAGAATTAAAAAATTAGTTCATTTTAAACAAAAAGAAAACAAAGAAGAAGAAATCCATTAAATTCAGTAGAAGAATATTCAGAAGAAGAGACTTCCTAACAAAAACAATGAAAACCCTAAAAGAGCATATCCTCCAATATTCATAAAATCTTCTTTTTATTTGGTGTAGATCTTAGATCCACTTTTCTCTCTTAAAAATCTGCTCTTTTTTTGCCCAAGAATCTCTATCCAAATTAGGTTTTGTTTATCTTCAAAAGCATATTGCAATTGCTTTTTAAAATATGAATCTGAAGCCTTGCATAGGTCATGCAACTACTCATGCACTTAACTACTTACGTGATTCTATCCTACTGATTGGTCAACTCTATGTCTTTGCATGGTTCTACACGTGGGTCATGCAATAGCCTATGCAACACTGCTAAAAACTGTAATTAAACTCAAGAGATTCTTGTGCAAATATAAAAGAGACATAAATTAACTTATTCTAAAATAAAAACACCATAAAAACTAGAAAAATTCTTAATTCCTAAGCTAAAAATATATACTAAAAGAATCATTATCACTTAACCATATTAAATGTCATGGGAGATAACTGTGATAAAATTAGAGAAGTTGGTACCATGTTTTTCTAGCATAGAAGGAATGACTAAAAATAAAGCCTATGGACATAACCATTGCTTTAAGGTATCAAAAGAATGGTTTTTTAAGCAACCTTTAGAATTTAAGTTTGGGATTAATGACCTTTGGTTTTTTATAATAGATGAAACAACACCATAACACTTTATAACAACAAGGCATCTAAAATCAATAGCCATGCCTTGAAGATAGCACATAGATTTATTATGTGGAATATCAATGGAAAGGGACAATCTAATGGAAATTGTACCATTCAATACCTTTTTTTTCTTATGGTGTGTGATTAAAAGGAAGAAGGTGGACACCATATGGCTACTAGCACAATGGCTAGAATTTCAAGCAAATAAGAAAAATGATTTTATGATGGTTCACTACATCATAAGAATGGCCAAATACCTATAGGGTATTCTAAAGGATAAGAAGAAAGTAAAGACCTTGAACTTACTTCCATGGAATATATGATATTCCAAAATGAAAGTATAAGTGAGAAAATACTTTTAAGAATAGGAATTTAAAAATGAACAACAACAAGAATCATAGATCTTTAAGAAGAAGTTAAAAAAACATGTTATAAATGATGATAATGATGATCTTGATACTGATATTAAATAAATTAAGAGGGGGAGGTAAAATAACCTCTAAAATTAGTAAAAAATTATATTGAAATACCCTTTACATTTATTCCTCCTATTTAAAAACCAATCCCATCAAGCTTTGAGGCTCAAGTCTTAACATTATTATTTCATCCAAACAAGAAAGTAATTATGTTGGATACCAGAATAGTCAATCTTCATAAAAAGGAAGAGAAGTTAAATCTTTTAATGATTGAAATCTCACAATCCTTGGATTAGATTATAGAGAACATGGGATTTCAATAATGCACTCCTATTGAGGGTAGGCTCCACTCTTAAGGACAAGAGCATAATAAAGAAGACAAAGCAAAGAACAAGTTAACAAAGCAACAACATCTTAGCATTAAAACCTAGTTGACAATAACATCAACCTTGACCCAAAACTTAAGGCTCTCTTTTTATTTCTTTTTTTTTTAGAAAATCCTTTATATGGTTAGACTATATATAGTGAATGTATTTTATTTATATTTCTATTTTTAAAATTTTATGTTATTTAAATCTTACGATAAGTATGAATTTTTATTCTTTAAAGATATTTTTTCTATTCGTATGTAATTTTTACAAATGACAAAAGGAAAGATAAGATACGATATCATTGCAATATGAATTATAATATATGTCAAAAAGGGAAATATATGTTAAATGAGGTGCTAAAACAATATATATGACAAAAAAAAATGGGTAAATGTTAAAATGTTGTAAGTGGAATGAATTTTGATAAGTGATTGACAAGTGGTATAAGTCTTTGAATAATGGATTAATTGAAAAGGAGACGTAAGGAAGTTATGAAATAATATCTATGTCATTAAATCAAATATGTTTAATATTATATTATTTTTCATCATTAAAAGAAGGGAGAATGTTGAACCTCTAAGGTTCTAATACTTATTTTAATGATCACAAATAAAGGATTAAATTATATCACTCTTGTACAAGTTTTCCTAAATGTATATTATAGGTTTCTCAATTCAAATTTAAGAGATCAAATTGAAGAAAATTAAAAGAACCTATTCTCATTCATAGGAAAGCTTAATTATGTTGCACCAAATATCCTCAAGTATGATCTAAGAGAGTTTGGAATAAACAAAAGAGGTTAAGACTTGAGAAGATATGAAGCAAAGCCTATCAATTGTCATGGTCAATCAACTAAACATCATTGATGTCGATAACACCTATTGAGAAGTCCACAATAACGATTAGGAAAGCCTTATAGAATTAGCTAACTCTTTTGTGTAAATTTTATCACACTCAGCTAGTGTGGATAAGATTAAATGAGTGGGGACAAGCTCCAATGACCATGGACAAATGAACAATAACTATTAAACTAATATGAACTTTTGAAGCAACAATGGGCATCCAAATACCTCAATGAATATTGACATAACAATAAGCATGGGAACCAATTAATGACTATTGTAAGAACCTTAAAGATAGTCCTTTAAATTCTAAGGAAAAAGACTAAGTAAAAGAATAAGCCATAACGAATATGGGACTTCAGCCAACATTAACGGGAAAAACCTCATAAATAAGACTATGGAGTTTATATAAATTTGAACATACTCAACGACTATTAAAGTAAGCAATGATCATTAAAGCCTCAACAACAATTGACAAATCTCAATTATTGTTGCCTATAATAACCAAGTGAAAGCCAACAACCATTAATTAGAAGTATTAGGTTTTGTAGAACAAGCATAGCGAAAAAAATAAAATTTCAAACATACAAACCCTATAAGGATCCATGCAATTCTATTAAATTGATGAAAGGGAACTAAAAAATCTACTAATTCGAACAAAAAGTCAAGACAATTAGAAGGCAAATAAGGGGTTTATACCAGTAACACCTTACCTCGATTGTGGAGTGTAAATTGTCATATTCAGACGTTACCAAAAAGATGAATGTCCTATATAGGTATCCACATGAACAGGTTGTCTCCAAAGCGAATGGTATGCTAGCATCAAGGTTTAACGTGACATTTTCTTTTCTATCCTAAAAAGAATGTAATGTGAGTGCCTTTTTTTTTCAAAAATACCCTTAAATGTGTATATCTCTAAATAGTTAATATATATACGCCAACTCTGTATTTTAAGATATATAAATAACTAGATATCTTATTTTGTTTTAACTTTTAAAATGATATATATATATATATATATATATATATATATATATATATATATATATATATATATATAAAAGATAAAATCTCTAATTATATTTTTTATATATATCTAGATAAATTTGTTTATATAATTCAATTTTCGGCATG
>CATIWR010016617.1:0-10788 GCA_949677035.1 Omphalea diandra | reverse complement strand
ATCTTTCATTCAGCCGTAATGTCACACAAGAAGATAGGGATAAGCTTCAACATTTAGTGCGGGTGAAGATGGTGGATTACCACAAAAAGTATTTGGGTTTACTAGCTCACATTGGGAGATCAAAAAAAGAATTGTTCAACTATCTCATTAAGAGGGTTACTATGAAGCTAAAGGGCTGGAAAGACAAAATTCACTCGCGGGCTAGCAAGGAATTTGTTGGTCATTGACATACTTCTAGAAGACTTTAAGAAAATATTTTTGAAGAGATTTGTTAGCAGCTTTTTGGTAAAAAGCTGAACCTATAACCATGCCTCTGTGACAGCATGGTGGTTATGTATTTGTGAGGACAATGAGCTGTAAAACAGCATTCAACATGTTTGTATCAGATGTATGAGCTGGTTTTTTGTATTAATATGATGAATGACAAAAAAAAAACTTATGTTTTTGTTCCAACTTTTCTCTAAAAACTTGTTATTCCAGCACTTGAAGTTTGTGACTTATGTGTGAAAATTAACAATATCACTTGCTGGGAATTTTATCATGCAGTAAAAGTAAAATGCCAGCTGTTCTCCAAGTACATGTGCTTGGATTCTTGAACCAGGCTAACAGTTTTCAGTCCAGTAGGCCGCATAGTCCCCCGGAGCTTCAGTGCTCTGTGTCATTTGCTGCTTAAATTCTCAAAATTATTTCTATTGAGCAAGGGACTCAAATTCTCTGAACTCTACAATGTGGAATAACCTGGCTCCGTGACATATTTTAGTGTTCTTTCTCTATTCACATGGTCTCGAGCACGGTTAATTCTATACAGGGGACTTGTCAAGGTAGAAAAGAACTTATAATGCTTTCTTACCAATCTTCACTGGCATGTGCATTTTTCTTCTAGTGTGGATTTATTTATTTCTGCTAAAGCGTTTATTCTAAACATTAAAGAGGGAGAGAGCAAGGACAGACAGAAAATTTTGCATTTTCTCCTATGCATTTTACCATATTTGTTGACGCACTCTTCATAGCAGGCTAAATGAAATCTTAATCATCATGATTCTAATTGGACGCAGGCTGGGAAGTCCAGCTCAGCCCCATAGAACCAAACATAATGGACAGTGGGAGCTGGTTTTGGAACTATAAGATAAATGAATCACACGTTCAGCTGGAATTGGTGGAGCTGTGAGATATTGACCTTCTTTACATTGATCTGTGAATCAGAGTTCACAGATTGGAGTTGAAGTCATCCTTGTAGAATAATTGGTTGTCACGTAAGTTAAACCATTTACATTTAGGATCTTGTTTTGTCCCAATACGTCAAGTTAGAGTCTTGTAAGCTGTTGTAACTTTTTCTTTTGGCTATCACTATCAGTGTGAAGGGTAGAAACAGTGTAAGTGTTGAAGCAATAAAAGTAATACAATTTTTTGTTAGTCTTTTTCATTTCTATTTCTCTATTCTTATTAGGACAGCCTTTTGGTTCATGGCCTAAAAAATGGTTGGGTTAAGGTATTCATTTTTACTTGTAGATTTCAATTAAACTCGGTTGACAACCAGCAAGTGATCGATCATAGGTTTTAATCTCTGATCAAATATAAATTGAGAAAGCAAGAAAAGTAGCTAAGAGTGGTGGGATTTAAGTTGATTACAGTTTCCTGTCTCAATTAGCAAAGCAAAGTTGTTCACTGTCATGAGCCCATTGATACAGATAGGAACCATTTGCATTGAACTGCATCTCTAGATTAGGTTTGCCTTTGTTTCTTAGCAGGATTTTGAGCTGAAAAAATATATAAACCAGCCAAACTCCGGTAGAAATTTATTCATCCCAATTCAAGGTTGCCCATGTACAGTGCAAAAATAAAAATCTATCATACCAAAATGTAAGCTATGAGATCAAATTACATGATCATGAAATGAACACCAGTATCATTTATCTGATTAATGTACACTTCTTTTAGCATTTCTCCTACTGTACTCTTATCCAACAAGATTGTGGGATTAAGAGCAGCACCTATTGAGCAATCTAAGAAGTGCATCAGCTTTTCTTCTGGCTTTCGAAGACCCATCAGCAGACAAACTCTGAAGAGAAGGAATACTTCGCGGATTTATTAGCAGACGTCTCACAACCTCCTCTCCTCCATTTTTGCATAGCCCCAACAGAAGAGTTACAGAGTTCTCCTTCCCTTTCTCTGATCCGAATCTTAAAAGATCAATGAGAAGAGTCACTAACACTCTACCCTTCCTTATCTCCTTCAGTCCTTCAGCGCAACTCAATAGTAGAGTCAGAACAGCTAAGGCATCATCTGTTATGCCTGCTTTGTCATCCATTAACAGTTCAATCAGCAGAGGAACTGCCCCAGCAGCTACAATACTTGCCTTATTAGCATTATACACTGCAAGATTAAATAATGCACTTGCAGCATCCCTTTTTCCAGCTGTTGTTGCTTCTCTTAGCAGCCCAACCAAGGCAGGAATTGCTTGTGGACGAGCCCCAATAGTCACCTTACAATCATCTACTACAGACAGGCTAAAGATTGCTGCTGCAGCATTTTCCCTTGCCTCCATAGTTTTCCCTGATTCCAGTACATTTACAATGCTGTCAATTGCTCCTGCTGCCATTATTAGAATCTTGTTGTTGTCATATATGGAAAGATTAAGTAATGCGGTGACAGCATTTTCTTGAATTATTGCATCAGTAGAACTTAACAATGTCACAAGAAATGGTATAGCTCCAGCCTCAGCGATTATTTTGCGATTATCCATGCCAGTTTTGGCTAATAACCTTAGCTCATAAGCTGCTTGTCTCTGAATTTCCAGGGACCCCATCGCCAGTTTGCCCACCAAAAATTCAGCTGTCATTTTGACAGCATCTGCTGCAGTTTTCACCATGGAAATGTGATCGATGGGTTTCCTATATAGCTTCTTCTTGCTGTTGCTTCTCGTCAATTCTGAGGAAGATGAAGTTGAGCAAACTGCTAGTGGGATATTGTTATCTTGACACCATTGTTGCACTAGACTCTTGAGTGCATAATTTGGTATCAGGGCCATGTGAATTAGTCTTTGACCACTCTTAGGACAAGTCTGATGCCCTGCATTGATCCATCGTGCAATAGAATTTCTATCATAGGTATGTCCTGATGCAACTATAACAGGATCTTTCATCAGATCAAGAGAAATTGGGCAACGAAATTCATCAGGAATATTTGCGTGCACTAATTGAGAAGATGGAGAAACATCCAGAAGTCTATTAGCAAATGCAGTCTGCAGCTTCAAGTCTTCATCTTTGATCTTCTCATTAATCTCTTGATCGCAGAAAATCATGGACTTGGAAAATGTGAGAAGGGATATCAGATTGTTTATATTAGAAACTACAATTAGTCCTCCTGTGCCTGCCTGCATCTGTACTTCGGCTTCCAGCTTCAGGATTTCTTCGTCCAAATCCAATGCACTTCTTAATCCAATGCTGCTAAAAATTTCCCTGACTTTCCCAAAATCAATAAAATTCTTATTCTTTCTATTTTTTTCATTATTGGAGGCCATTATTTGTAGAAGCTCCTCTCTTCTTTGAAGTTCCTTAGGATCAACCAATAAGTCTACTCTTTTCGCTTGCTTATGAAGAAGTTCAACTTGTTCTCTGGTATCTGCCATCAAGTTAAGCAAGCTTAGAGGTAGAATATCAAGTGCTCTTCCCATTTCTTTCACTAGCACAAAAAACTGATTAGATACGAACTCTGTCCGTATCAGACACCAAAGTGAGCTTCCATTCTTGCATTCTTGAATCAACAACTTCACTCTTCGGATAACTGAAAAAAGCTCAGTTAGGCAGAGTATAGATGAAGGAGAAAGAGGACTGTTGGTTTCTTGCAAGTCTTCAAATAAAGAAGAAAGAAGTTCGATTCTTCTTATCATGGTTGACATATTCCTAACCTGTACAGAAGGAAGCTTGTCCACTGAAGCAATTTCATTGGATGTATGAATGAGAGACTCCAGCAAAGACCCATTTGGCAAAATACCTGAAGAAATCATGGTAGGAGGGGCATGAGGTGGATGATCCATGATTATAGCTAGCTACAAGCTGCTGCCTCTTTCACCGCTTTATCATGAGTTGGTTTCTCTTCATTAATTTGTTATTAGTCTGATTTTTTTAACAAGCCAAATAATTTTAATTTGTTAGAACAAATTGGCCTCATTTTAAATTAGTATTACTCCTCTCACCAAAAAATTATTAGATTATATGAATGGATTTTTGACTCTTTCTAATTGGTAGAATTTAACACAAAAGACAAGAAGTACGGTGAAAGAGGAACGAAGTCTTGCCGAGGTTCTGCCATTTGGAGGAATCCCCGGTAGATTAGTTAGTTATATATAAAAATATATATATATGAATGTGCGTGTGAAATGAGCCTTCTCATATTTGGGTTCATCTGCGCCATGCCACTTTCTTGGAAACTCAGCTTAACTGGTTGGTAGAAGTACTGCAAGCTTGACCTTTCGCAACTTGTACAGTAGTGCAGTGCCACCTCCATGGATCTCTTTCAAAAAAAAAAATCAGCTGAAAGGGAAGTGGGAAAGAAAATCACACATTTATATATTTCTATGACTTTTCGTTCATGTATCTTCTTATCTGCGTATTGGCCTTGTGACCTAATATTTTGTAATTCTTTTATTAGGCACATCTGTTTCTTTTCAGATTCTTATACCAGACTCTGACCGTAGACATTCTCATATTAGTTTATTATTTATTTAAAACCAACAGCACTTTGTTTCTCTTTCTTCGTTTGTTTCTCTTTCTTCGAGATCATATATTTATATTATTCAAAATTAAATTTCATCCTAAGTTACTTTTATATCAGCACAATGTAATAAGATGAATTGAATCTTATTTTTGAATCATGATTTTTTTTAAAACGCTTAAAATTTAATCTTATTGAAAAATAATGTAATATCCCAAAAAATTTTTTATTATCTTAAGGTATTAGCTTAGATCAGTAAATTTATCTCATAATGCTGAAAATAAAATATATAAGTGATTTATACACGTCCAAATTGTTATTTGAGTTAATCATTTTTAATCCATATGATTTGATGTTATTTACAAGTTATTTGACACAATTTGGATTTGAGAATATTACAATTGTATCAAAGTTAGTTTGTATCAAAATTAGTGATATGGAAAAAAAGAGCTACTCATGTATAGTGATCACCGTATGCTATTCATGTTTAGATATGATTTGAAGTTTTGAGGTTTTAAATATGATCTGGAGCCCAAAGACACTAAAGCAAACCACAATAGCTAGAGTTGTAAGTATGAATTGCAATATAAGAGATATTACATCTAGGGATGTAAGTATAGATGGTAATCAGAAATTTATGTAGAACTAGTGGATTGGTGGGAAAAAGGATTATTCGTGTCCAAAGACAAGTTGAAGTCCTCTAAGGCTTTAGAGCAAATCACAATAACCAAGATTGCTAGTAAACCTACCAAAAAAAAAAAAAAATACTATCTATGTTTAGTTTATGGTCATTCTAAGGTATTATCATGGCATCCTACCATTTTATAATTTTGACTGATTTCTACCATTCAATTCTGATAATCTAGTTTTTTTTATTAAATTATTGAGATTAATATTAGTATGGTACAATTTTGTGCGATGGGAAAGTGAAGGACGCCATGGTCTCCGAAACAATGCCAACCTTGTTGAATTGAAGCTTCCGTTCAACTTGATCACTTTAGAAATGCACATCAAAGATGCAAACATCTGCCAAAATCTCTAAAAGGCTGGAGAGATTCAAAATATTTATTAGAGATAGTGGGATTGGTCTGGTAAGCAGAATACTTGTCGACCTCTTCCTTGAGACAAACGATCAAGAAGCTGGTATGGGATTGTATCTATTTTTTTCCCCATTTCTCAATCGTTACAAAGAAATATAAGAAAATGGTAGATTTGGAGGAAAAAAAATAATGGGTTTGGAGATAATATAGAAAAGAAAGGAAGGTTGTTGATTGAAGCGAAAAGAAAAGAAAATATTGAGGATCTTTTTCTAAAAAAAAAAAAGAGAGAACCTGCCAATTCTGGATTGCAACCCATAATTCTCATGATGAGAAGATAATGGCATTATATAGTTAGACCATTAATTTTGAGAACAAAAATTTAACTTGTCAAATTGGCCCGTGCAGAACTAAAACCCAGAATGACATTGACGAAGGAGGAGACAATCAAGGATCCTGGAATGGTTCTGATGGTGTGGGTAAATCTCTGCAGCATCCACATCATCGTGATAAAACAAATTTGGAGAATAATCAAGAACATCAAGCAATGTGGGTAGAAAACCACAAACGTAAGCTGGTGGGCTGTAATTGATCCCAGCTTATGAATTCTGTAATTGATGAATAGTGGGTACTCTAAGGGGGAGTTTTGAGCCGAAGAAAACGAAGAAGAAGCAGGGAATGAGGGATTGTAAACAGAGTATTGAGCGTTCTAGATTTTTGCCTTCGATAGTATTGAAAGATGACACTACAAAATCTCAATATTAATCTCAATTATTGAATAAAAAAATCTAATAATCAAGATTATAAAGTGATAGGGTGGCCTAATGACACCCTGTAGAATGAACCCCTATGTTTAGAGATGAATTTGAACTGTCAAAATTATGAAGCAAACCGTAATAGCTAGAAGTGTAAGTACAAATTACGATAGGATATTGAGAGTGCAAGGGAGAGGGATCAAAGTCACCAATTTATGAAAAAACTAATTAGTTTAGCAGCAAGATATTAAAAGCTGAAGGAGGAATATTGTTTCTTCTTTACAAAAAGCACCAATTTATGTAGAGTTAACGGATTTAATGGCATTATACATAAGTCCATCTAACACAAAGATTGTAACTTCCCAAAAAAAAAAAATATATCAATGCTAGCTTAGTTTGAAGTGGTAATTTAGATTATAAAAATATGGATATTGTAACTTTTCAGGAAAAAAAAAATCAACTGTTAATTTAGCTCAAGATAATAGTTTAAAATAGTAAAATTATTTCACACCAATTGAATATTTAAGTGATTTTATATGTGCAAACTCAAACTACCAAATAAAGTTTACCATTTTTAGTTTGATTGTAAACCTAGGTTTATGGAAGACTCTATAAATACTTCTCTCCCCACTAAGAGCTTCAGTAGTTTTTCTAACCTTGTGAAGAAGGAAAATAAATTGGGCTAACCAATCTATTGTTTAGTAAGAAATATGATCAAAGTGAAGTGGCTTGAGGATAATATTCATTTTTAAGCTAATCATTGTGTTCTTGTCAATGAAATATACTTTTTCTACCCAAGAAAAAAAAATTAAAAGCTATAAAATCTTTTGAATATAAATCTTTAATCTTTTAAGAGAAAGTGATGCAAATACAAATCCAAGAAGATCCACACAAAATAGAGCTTTGACCTCTCACAACTTTTTAATTAAGGGCACTATTGGCCTGGTTGACTATATAGTTTGCTTCATATCCAAGTTAATTAAGGGTATTTAATCTTCAACTATTTATTTAAGGGTATTATTGAGCCCATTTTTCATTTCATTTAATTTTTTTTGGTAAATTGAAAATTCTTAAAATGATATAAATTTCAATTTTTTTTAGTATATAAAACTTTCAAAATTGAGTTACGAAATAAACACTTAATTACTACTCCAGGTTTAATTCTCAAAATAATATAACGTGAAATAAGTATTGAATTGATTATTTTAAGATTTTATATTAGATATATATTTAAAAATTTACTTTTGAAAGAATTTAAAGATTAAGTTTATTTTTAATAAATTTCTTGTTTTAAAAATAATATTAAAAATTTAACTTATTTATTTTTAAAAAATAATTTGATAAAATAAAGATGTTAATAATTCTATTAATTAAAAATTTATTCTAAATAAATAATTTTTTTCTTTGACGTGATTCATTCCAAGCACAGGTTTTTTTTTTATTATTAATATTATTATTTTCATGTTATGAAGCAAATATTTTATTGTTGAGATACCAACTCAACATCAATTAGGCCTGTTTCCTCTCTCTTTCTCTCTCAAGTGTAGCGTAGTGGATAGAGTGATATTTCAAATGGCTCCACTGATTGATAATAGATTCCCATCTGGTCATTTCACTTGTTTTTTCATCCTCCTTCAGGTTTCCATATTGTGGATAGAGCTAGCTTTTCTGAAAGGGTTTGAATCAGTATTTTGAAAATGGGACAGGATTATTGATCGAACTAATTAAATTAAAAGTTAAATTATTGATTGATTTAATTAGTTTTAAATCTATTTTTAAAATTATTTTTATTTTCCATTAATATAGATATATTATTTTAGAGATATTTTAATGATTTTTTAATTTTATTTATTATTAAATTAATTAAATAGATTGATGGAACTAGCTGATTTAAAATAAACCAATTGATTGGTTCATTAATCAATCTAATTTTAAAAATATTGATTTCAAATATAAGATGATTCAAATTATGTTTGAATTTGACTGATTAAAAAATTTCTTGGAGATCATTTGTTAACCAAAATTTAAATTTAAATTGATATAGTTTTTTGAACAAAAGTTTGTAGGTAGCTTGTCGATAGCTTGAAATAACATCTTAATATAATATTTTTATAAAATATTATTTAAAATAATATTTTATTTGATATTTATAAAAAATAATTACATAATAAGTATATAGTAATTAGAAAATAAAACTTTAGATTTATAAAATTAAGATTAGTATATATTACTAAGTAGAAATATAATTATAAAATAAAACTAATATAAAAAATACATAATTTTTATCAATTAGCTAAACTTATAAGTATATTTAACATAGCTCAACAGATTAATAAATTAAATTTTAATAATAAATTTAAATCAATTTAAACTCGAACATAAAATAAGTTAAATTAATTAAATTTAAACATTGTAGAATAAATTAAATTAATTAAATTTAAACATTGTGATATTCAGGTGAACTTACCTAAGCTACAGCCCCTATAAAGGGTTGGCTTGCTTTTGTTTGTGAAGTTTTTTTGTTTCTTCAATGAAATATCTCATCTTTATTGATGAACTATCATGTCTTATCCAAAATCATCAAAACATCCATGTTCAATTATTTTGGATCCATCCCACTTCCTAACTAGAAAAAGTTCAAACACATGGACACCCATATTTACCATTAATTTTAATTCAACTTTCTTAGCATATTGTTCATTGCATGGTTAAATTTGGTATGTCATACCAAATGCAGACAATAGCCTAACAGTAAAAGTGTTTTCTTGAGACTCTTGAATTTAATTCACTTTATTTATTGTTATAATTGGAGCTATTGAAAAAAGAGAATTATCTTTGTTATATAGTTCGTAATACTCTTTCGATCGATTAAATTTATCATAAATTCAAAAAAAATGTAATATAGATTGAAAAATCATGGATAAATCATGTTTCTTTATATTTGATAATATCTGAATCGATTTAATAAAAAGGCATATATTTAATTAAATTAAACTAAATAAATTAAGTAGATTTAAATAATTGAATACATCTAAATATAACAGATTATAAAATAACTTTTTATGTATAAGTTCAGTTAATCCACAATCAGAACAAACAGGCAGGTTATTATTATAAGAATAATTAATAAATTTCTCATATTATATGTCTAATTAATATTTATATGATAGACTCTAAATGGATATAAAAAAAAGGAAAAGTTAAATAAAAATGGCCCATGCAGGTCTCGAACCTGCGACCTTCGCGTTATTAGCACGACGCTCTAACCAACTGAGCTAATAGGCCACTGTTTTCCTTTGCTAAAAACCCAAGGATATTTTATAATGCTCAAACAAGATTCGCCGATCCTGCCCACGGTTGCATTGATGCTAAAGCTGTGTTGGAAAGGAAGATGATTGAGCAACAAGTTGATCTTGCCGTAGCAAGAGAGTATAATACTACTGGTAATACTTGTAGTTCTTGAATGATTTCAGTAGTAGTAGCATGAGTTGTCCTACTGTCCATTTCTTTCTTCTTTTTTTTTTTTGGTTCAGTACTGAAGTGATAAACTAAATTTATGCTATTATTAGCCTAGATTGGTGGGTCTATTCATAACTTTTGAAACTTGAAATTTGGCTACAGAAATTCTATTTTTCACTGTATATATATATATATATATATATTTCTTTCCTTGGTAATTTTGTGTTTTGTCAATAATATTCTGATAATTTCAACTTTTAGATATCTGGTGGCCTGTGCAATAGTGGTTGAGCTACTATTTGATGTTTTTGGCTTTGATGGCTTTAAACATACTATGAGCAACTGGCCACCCAATTTTGTTTACATATACCGCTGTTACTGGATATTCTTAATGGTGCACTGTGCTGATGATTGTCACGACAGTTATTAGTTGAAGCTCTGAAGATTGTTTTCAATTCACAACACATACATGCTCTTATTAATTTCAGTTCTTCAGTAATATAGATTTTACCATAATGCCAAGCAAGATCAAAATAATGCCTATCCAATAACTCAAATCTAATTGTATTATCATCAAACCTATTGTAATTACATTATTATTTATCATAAGTACTCATATAATTATTAAACACATAAATCAATTATTTATTATCCTACTAGCACTTATGTTGAATTATGGTGGCTCATTTGATATCCCACATCGGAGAAATAACAAAGGGAAGAGAGTTCCTTTTGTTATAAATAGAGTCATATCCCACATCGGAAATAGACTAAAAGGGTGGGAGTTTGTTTTGTTATAAATAGAGCCTTAATTCCTTTAGTTT
>CATIWR010016606.1:0-19870 GCA_949677035.1 Omphalea diandra | reverse complement strand
ATATATATATTTTTTTATCAATATACAACATCTAGGGTTCTAAATTATATACCACAACCATGACTCTGATACCACATGTAACAATATTTATTTTTTAGATCTTGTACATAAATTTAGAACACCAAATCTAATAATTGAACAAAAACAAATTGTGTACCTGTCTCCCCGTTGAATTTCAAATTGTTCTGAGCCATAATAATTACGAACGCTGAAAATTAAATCACTTGAAGAATTTGTCAGAATGGTTGAAAAATGGAAGTTAGGTCTTCCTCTCATTGACCTTCTCAAAGACGGCTATAATGGGCGTAACAACTAGGTTTTTTTGTTATAAAGGCAGGAGAGGGGTTCTAACCTATTTATAATAAATTTTAACAGGCTCACCCATCACAGGTCTATGTTAAAATAGGCCTACACTGACCGTCTTCCATATCGGCCCACAAAAGATGTCACAAGCCCATAACTCAATTGATCACATTTTAATTGGGCTCCCCACAAATCAATAAACTATATTATTCAGTCCATTTTATAAATAATTAAAATAAACTCATAATTAATATTAGCTCACATAAAAAATTCCAATAGACGTGCCATTGTAATTGTTAATGATTGATTGTTTTTGGACTTTTTTTTTATAAAGAATAATCTATACTTATTATGTAGTATCTCTTTAGGGAATATGAAGAAATACTGCACAGATATAGAATAAGGGAAAGAAGAATGATGGGAAAAGAGTTGTATAGGGAAGGAGGCACGAGGGAAGTTAGGGAAATGTACGGAGAAAAACTTTTTTTTCTACCTGTGGGTTGTATTTTTGTCTTTTTTTCATGGAAATGTGAGAATTTTTTTTTAGAAATATCCACTTGAAGTTTGAATACCCTAATCTGGATTTGAGTAGACAAAACTACAAAGATGACAAAACTCATTCTGCTAGGAGTAAGGTATGGGTACAAACAAGTTCAAATTGAAGAAAAAAATCGAATTAATCTAACTTTAAATTGAAGAACTCAATTATATTGTAAAATCTTCAAATCAAACCATTTCAAATAAAATAAATAAGACAATTTTGATTTTTTATATATTTTTGAACTGAAAATAGCACTGGAACTATCCTAATCCCGAATAAAATCAAAACCATTGAAATGAACTGAATATATATATATATATATATATATATATATATATATATATATAATATGTGTGATAAACTCGTAATCTTCTAAACTAATTGTTTTTACTTTTTTTTTTCCATCACAAACTTGAAGTAAACACATTTGCTATAGAAAATATCAATGGTTAGCTGAACTAAAAAGTATAATTGCTATAGTAAAGAAGTAAATTTGCTGAATCTTAAACTTTACATGGAAATTTATTAAATTTTTTTCCGTTATTTTGGCTTAAGCTTAACAAATACATAATTTTATTAATCGATTTAGCTTGCATTGAAATTTGATTTTCCATAGAATGTCATTAAACTAAGGCTAATTGATAAAATTAAATATGTATTTTTACATATCAAAAAGCTTAAAATCATACACATCTTGGATAATTGGTAAATTAATATTAACAATAAGACTAATTGACAGAATTAAATACGTTTTTTTTATACAATATGATGATACTTGTGATTGTAGTGTTGTGTTATCTCAAAATACATCAATTAGATGTAAAAACTGTTTTTTTTTTTTTTTCTTATGAAGAGTTAGAAAAATCTATATGGAATAACTTAACGTTTTTATTGAGAGAGGAACTATAAATTTAATTGTTTAGAAAAGTTGAGAGATAATACTTAAAACATTTTATAATTATTTTCAAAAATAAATTTATTTAATATAAATATTATATTAATAAATTAAATATATAATAGTATTTTATAATATTCTTCTTTGAATAAAACATGTTAAAGTATGCACTTATTAAATGTCAAGCTAAAAGCTAATGATATAAATTATAAGATCTAAACCTACTGTTTTAAAATTTTGAATTATTGCATTGTTAAGTCCATAAATATATACTTTCATTAGCTTTTGTAAGTGTTCTTCATCTCCAACATCTATAGGTTTGTATATTGTCTCATAATTAAAATAATTGGATGATCTTGAAAATTGTGTAGACATTTTAGCATGACTTATCAATATAGATAAATTTTCTCTTTAATGGCGTAATTAGAAATTTCAATTATTTCAAGTTGGACTATAAATATATTCTCACGCTCGAGCTAGAGGACAGACCAAACAATTATCTCGAAGAAGAATCTTCAAAGATATTTTTCTTGCTTATTCCTTTGGGAACAAGTATTAGCATTATAGTCTTTTAAACCACTAACCCAGTAACACAAATAATTGCTCAGAGATTTGTTTGTGGAACACTTAGGTTTTCTACAATACTTTTCTTAAAAGCATCTATTTATCTTTACCCTTAAGGTTTGTTTTTCTTCTAATTAACCTTGTGGGTTTATTGGACCCCTTTTGATCCTCTCCATCTCTCTTTGATATTCTTCTTTTTTTGGTATTCTTTGAATCTTTTCCTTTTAGAGGGATATACTATCCTGGATCTTTCCTCTATTTTTGATGGACAATCATACATTCCAAGAATATACTTAATATGAGAACAACAATTCTTATTCAAATAAGGAGGGCATTTTGCATCTTTGCTTATTGGAAGTTTAGTGGACACCTTTTTCATGGCATATCTTACAGTCTATATCATCCCTCCTAAACCATTAATGACTTTATCTTTATTCAGTAAGGTCAACAGTTGTCTTTGCTACTTTAGGCCAAGATTCCAGTAACTTAGTAAAGAATAATTTTGATATATAATTTTTAATAACTATATCCAAATGATAATGATATTTCTGAAGTTCATAGACATAGTTATCAAAAATAGCACATGTCACAGATTTATAGTTTCATTAGAGTCAATAAAAAATTTTTCTTTTCTAAAGACTATTGAGATTGAATAACCATAGAGGTCTGTTTTTTAAGTTTTATTTAATACACACTTTATTAACACTTCTTTATTAATTTTCTCTCTCATGGATATATTGGCTACAAGTTGATCTCAAAATTTTTTAGCATTGCCAATCATGGTGACTATAAAATTCATAGGCACTTTCAAGAGTGCTGCTAATTTGATTGTAAATCTAATCATCGTGATCCATCCATCCATCCATCATCTTAAATGCATGTGTTTCACAATTCATGTTGAGAAAAACTGTTATATTAACAACAAGCCTCAAAGGATTGTCTGTAGCACGGGTGTGCATGGGACGGGCAAAGGTAGATTTGAAAATTTTCATCTTGTTTCAAAATCTATTCCTTAAATTCAAAATCAGTTTGCTCCATATATTATTGAGCCACGTATTGTCTTGCACTAAATTTTTGGGAAAAAATAATATGGGATACAAGATAAATGAGATAAATAAGATAAGACAAAATGATTCAAGACTAGTGTTTTTCAAAATTTTTAAATATAAATATTAAATAAATATAATTCATCTAATATCTATTTAAAATTTAAAATTCAAAATTAAATATCTAGTAATACAAAAACAAGTCTACAAGTCTATAATATGTCAATTCTGTAATATATCAATTTTGAAATATAAATATATTATATTAATTCTGTAATATAAATATAATTAAAATATAAAAAGCTAGTCTACAATTCTACAATATATCAATTCTAAAATATAGATACATTATATCAATTCTGAAATATAAAAATATCAAAAATAGAAATAGCAAGTATACAATATATCAATTTTGAAATATAAATATATTATATCAAGTATGAAATATAAACATAACAAAGATGCAAAAATCAAGCACTCTAGAATGTAATATATCAATTTTGAAACATAAACATACTATATCGAATCTAAAATATAAATATAAGAAAAAGAAATAGACACGCAGCAATCTGCACTATGCAGGATCTCCATGCAATGGCAAGCAAAGGCAACAAATATCTCTAACAATCCTCATTGAATCTTAGCAGGACATTTGTATAATGTCAGGGTCTTGTAAAATCTATGTAACAAAAACATATTATGACAAATACAAAGAATTATAACAATTATGTATAACAAATTAACAACTACGAAATAACACACTGATTGTAACAAGTTAACATTTAACAAGAAAAATGAAATGTGTGAAACAAACCTATCTAGTTGGATAGCCTTATACTGGTAGACTGCAATTGATTAACGAAGTTATACTTACCATGTATACTTTTTGGATCTCTAGTTTCTTATTACCTAAGGTTGTTTATATGTAGAAAATTCCTTTGGGAGGGTAGCAACACTTATAAGATATGTGGACTGGTGGCAAGGCAGGATGTTTGTTAATCGAAGGAATATGGGGGTTTGGGTGTTCGAATTGTTTAGATTTGGAATAAAGCAGCATTGATAAGGCATATTTGAGATTTGTATCACGTTAAAACCTTCTTTGTAGACATTGCGTTACTTCACATAGACTGAAGCATTTGAGTTTTTGGGCATTATTAAACAATTGGACAGCAGTTGGAGCTCGAGACAATTGCTTATTCCTAGGCAAAATGTTCAAAAATTTTTTGATTATCAGTTGGGAGATGGAAAAACTTTCACTTTTTGTTATGATCCTTGGGCTCAAGGAAAGTTATCATTTAAAGATTTCCAATGGTTATTGTAGCTGATACAGATGTTCTTAAAACCGTCGAAGTACATCATCTATCAAGGCGTGGCGCATGGCAATTTTCGAAACCTATAGATGAATGTACTTTACAAATTTGGGAATATGTCCAGTCAAATTTACTTTAGTGGAATCTAAGCCTGATGTGATTAAATGGCGATTAAAGAAGCGGGGTTATTTTACTGTTGCAAGTACTTGGAAAGCTCTAATGGGTTCTCAGATTAGAGTAGCTAGATATAATCTGCTTTCGTCTCCTCGTAATATGACTAGGTATGTCTTCATTACTTGGTTGACTATCAAAAGAAGACTACTTACTAGGGATAAAGATGTTGTTTGAAATAGTTCTATTACATTGAACTGTACTTTTTGTAATGGAGCTGCTGAGCTTTTATTTTTTTTTTGCACGTTTTTTCTCTAAAGATCTCTGGAGGAAAGCTCTTGATAGTTGCAGAATAGACCAAAGTCCATTATACTAGAGGAGGGAGGTGAGCCGATTTTCAAAGAAAGCCAACGGTAAATCTTTGTTGAGCAGGATTAGAAGGTTGATTTTTTTTAGCAGCAGCATACCGCATATGAAGATCTAAGAATGAGCTAATTTTTGCTCAGTGCCTAATGATTCAAAAAAATGTATATAGGAGAGGTAAGGATGTTGTTAGACTTAGATTTGGTAACAAGAATAGCTCTATACAAGTTGTTAATTCCTTGTTAGCAAGATTTTGTTAGTTTATGTCAATGCTCTGAGTTGTACTGAAATTTCTTTCTATGGTTTTGACCACAAAAAAAAAAAAGAAAAAAAAAATCTCCAATTCAGATAAAAATAAGTTATTCATGCTGAAATTAACTATATAATCATAATATATATATAAAATATTTTATTTGTTACAAAGAACACTAATTAAAAGAAGTCTAACTTTTTTTGATTGGATAGGCAATTTGATATTTTCATATCTTTTTGAATATAAAACTAATCCAACTTCAAGTACGTAGGGGACAACAGGGTAACAAAACTTTCTCTACCGAGTTTTGAATTTATTTAAATATAAGAAAATATAAAATAAAAAATAATTTACACTTATGTTTAATCATTTAACTTCCAAAGTTTAACTTGTTTAGAAAAATCGAGAGAACATAGGTGCTTCGGCGGTGGAGGGAGAGGAGGACATGGGTGCTTCAGTCTCAGTGGCAAAAGCTGATGATGCTTGGGAGGGACCAGCTGCTGGGGACTCAGATGGAGACCCAGCAAAGGCATTTCCAGTTAAAGGAGAGGCTTCAGGAGTGGAAGCAGGGGCATCAGTAGCAACTGCAACAACAATGGTGATGAATAGGAGAGCAAGAGCAAGAGCGTTCCAAATTGAATCAAAGAATTGAATTAAATCGACTTTAAACCGAAAAACTCGATTATATATTAAAATCTTCAAACCGAATTGTTCCAAATAAAATAAATAAGACAATTTTGATCTTTTATATATCTTTGAATTGAAAGTCGAACTAGAACCATGGCAATCCCAAGTCGAATTAAAATCATTGAAATGAACTGATTATATATATATATATAAACTCCTAATCGTCTAAACTAATTGTTTTTACTATTTCTTTTTTTTTTCCATCACAATCTTGAAGTAAACACATTTGCTATATAAAATACCAATGGTTAGCTGAACTAAAAAGTATAATTGCTATAGTAAAGAAGTGAATTTACTTAATCTTAAACTTTATGTGGAAATTTATGATTTTTTTTGTTATTTTGGCTTAAGCTTAACAAATACATAATTTTATTAATCAATTATCTTGCATTGAAATTTGATTTTTCATAGAATGTCATTAAACTAAGGCTAATTAATAAAATTAAATATTTATTTTTATACATAAAAAATCATACACATCTTGGATAATTGATAAATTAATATTAACAATAAGACTAAATGACAAAATTAAATATGTATTTTTTTTATACAACATGATGATACTTGTGATTGTAGTGTTGTGTAATCTCAAAATACATCAAATAGATGTAAAAACTTATTTTTTTTTTTTTTTGAAGAAGAAGAGTTAGAAAAATCTATATAGAATAATTTGAGATTTTTATTGAGAGAGGACCTATAAATTTAACTTGTTTAGAAAAGTTGAGAGATAAAACATTTTATAATTATTTTCAAAAATAAATTTATTTAGTATAAATATTATATTAATAAATTAAATATATAATAGTATTTTATGATATTCTTCTTTGAATAAACCATGTTAAAGCATGCATTTATTAAATGTCAAGCTAAAAGCTAATGAAGTGCATATAAATTATAAGATCTAAACCTACTATTTTAAAATTTTGAATTATTGTATTGTTAAGTCCATAAATATATACTCTCATTAGATTTTGTTAGTGTTCTTCTTCTCCAACATCTATGGGTTTGTATATGGTACCATAATTAAAACCAACGGTAAATCTTTGTTGTGTAGGATTAGAAGGTTGATTTTTTGTGCAGCGGTATACGATATATGAAGAGCCAGGAATAAGTTTATTTTTGCTCAGTGCCTAATTATACAAAAAAAAAAAAATGCTTAAGGATGCTGTTAGACTTAGATTTAGTAACAAGAATAGCTCTATACAGGTTGTTAATTCCTTTTTAGCAAGATTTAGTTAGTTTATGTCAATGCTATGAGCTATATTGGAGTTTCTTTCTTTGGTTTTGACCCAAAAAAAAATCTCCAATTCAGATAAAAATAAATTATTCATGCTAAAATTAATTGTATAATCATAATATATATATATATAATGTCTTCTTTGTTAGAAAGAACACAAGTTAAAGTCTAATTTTTTTTATTTGATAGACAATTTGGTATTTTCATATCTTTTTGAATATAAAACTAATCCAAATTCAAGCCTGCAGGACAATAAGACGATAAAATTTTCCTTATCGAGTTTCAAATTTATTTAAATATAAGAAAATAAAATAGTTTACACTTATGTTTAATCATTTAACTTTTGAAGTTTAACTTATTTAGAAAAATCGAGAGAACATGGGTGATTCGGCTGGGGAGGGGGAGGGAGAGGAGGACATGGGTGTTTTCAGTCGCAGGGGCAAAAGCTGATGATGCCTCGGAGGAACCAGCTGCTGGGGACTCAGATGGAGACCCATCAAAGGCATTTCCTGTCAAAGGAGAGGCTTCAGGAGTGGAAGCAGGAGTATCAGAAGCAACTGCACTGGCAACGGCGATGAATAGAAGAGCAAGAGCAAGAGCTTGACGTGCCATTGTTACTGTTATTGATTGATTGTTTTTGAGCCTTTTTTTTCTGAAGGATAATCTATACTTATTTTGTCGTATATTTTTAGAGAATAAGGAGAAACACTGCACAAATATAGAAAGAGGGAAAGAAGAACGATGGGAAAGGATTTATATAGGAAGGAGGTACAAGGAAAGTTAAGGAAATGTATGGAGAAAAAACCTTTTTTTCTTTTTATGTGTTGTTTTTTTGTCTTTTTTCATGGAAATATGAGAATCTTTTTTTTTTTTTTTGGAAATATCCGCTTGGAGTTTGAATGTCATATTAGTCTCGACAAATCTAAATTTGAATGAATAAAACCATAAGAACGATAAAACTCTCTCAATTAGAGTAGAAATATGGGATATAATGAATTTCAAATTGAATCAAAAAATCAAATTATACCGATTTTAAATAAAAAAAACTCGATTATATAGTGACCATCCCAAGTAAAATAAATAAGACAATTTTGATTTTTCATATATCTTCGAACTAAAAATCGAATTAGAGCCATGTTGATCCCTAATCGAATCAAAATCTTTGAAATGAATTGATTCACACACATACATGTGTGTGTGTAAATACATGTATATACATACATATGTGTGTATGTATATATATATGTGTGTGTGTATGTGCGTGCGCGCGTGTGTATATTATAGTTTTTATTGCACGTGATTAAAATGTGTATTATAGTTTTTACTGCACGTGATTAAAATAATTATTAAATATATAAATTAATTAATTTTATAATTTTATATTCATTTAAATAAAAATAATAAATTATGTAAAGTTAATTAAAATTTTTTAGAATAAATAAACTTATTAATAATATAATTTTTATTAATAAGTGAATAAAAAATAAATTTAAGATAAAATGATGGAAAGCTAAATTTAAAAACTAAATAAGAGTTATACAAAATTAATAGAAAAATTAAATAAAATAACATCAATAAATAAAAAAAGATATTTTCATATATTTTCATCGCTCATCGTCAATGTATATATTCATTCTAATAATTAAAATTTTAAAGTTATATTACTATAATATCTTCTTTTATAAATATATTTAAAATAATTATACAATAAAATTTTACCTCAATAAGAGAAACATTTTTTTAAAACTATATTTATTATAAATTTTTTACACTTTGGTTATTTTATGAGATTGTACAAAAATTTTTGTGGTAGATATTTAACTCTCTTTAGATAATATTACATATAACTATTTATATAAAAAAATATTTTATAATAAATAAACTTTAATATTTAATATTATCTAACTTTGAGTTTTACTAATAGTCTTGATAAAACAGAGATGCACTATAAATTATTTTCTTTTAAATTAATATCTTTATTTTTAGTTGAAAATAGATGAATTCTTAGTAAGAATACTTATTGCCTTATATGTTGTCCCATAGTTAGTTTACATGCATGATATTTCTATCAAAATTCTTGTAAACCATTATATCATTATACAAGTCATTTGATAAATTTAAATTCAAATTATATATATTTTTTTAATTTTTAAATATATTTTTAAAAAATAAAGTAACACTAATGTAATGATATAAACATTTTTATCCATAATTTTAATTATTTCAAATAATTATAAATTTTTAAAATTAAAATAATATCTATTATTTTAATTATTTTAAATAATCATAAATTTCAAAGATTAAAATAATAATTAATTTTATAAAAAATATTATTCATTCAATTAAAATTTATAATTTAAGATTATTACTGTCAATTTAAGAAAATTCTATATCCTTTTATATCTAAAAAAAACTTTTCCTAAATAACTACTTTTATAAATAGGATAATATAGATTTCAAATATCACAAATTTTAAAAATTGAAATAATAATTAGTTCTATAAAAAAATATTATTCATCTATTTAAACTTTATAACTTAAGATTTCTATTATCAATTTAAAAAAGTTTTACATTCTTTTGTGTCCAAAAAAAATCTTGCTAGTTAATCATGTTTATATAAAGTATAAATAGATATATTATATTTTATATTAATTTTAAATATTTTAAAAGTAAAATACCGCCAACTTAATGTCTAAACATCTTTATTCATTATTTTAATTATTTTAAATAATCAAAAATTTCAAAATTGAACTAATAATTAGTTTTATAAAAAAATATTATCCATCTAATTAAAACTTATAATTTAAAGTTATTACTATCAATTTAAAAAAAAATGTTATATCCTTGCATGTCAATTTTTTTTTTTCATAATTAGCCACTTTTATATATAGTATGGTATAAATAAACATCTTTATATATTATTTGAATTATTTTAAATAATCACAACTTAGATAGAAAAAGAGAGAAAAAATATTTATGAATAAATATAATTAATTTTTAAATTAAATGATAAAAGATTGTAATAATCATTTAAATTAATTATTTACTTCAAAAAAAGACCTTGATTTTTGTTATACTAAATATTTTAAAACTGCACCGATTAGTGAATTGGTCTGCTAATTGATTTGATGATCAATTGGTTCAATGCAATTAGTTTAATAATAAATAAAATTCAAAAAATATTATTAAAATCATTTGAAAATAAAAATATTTTAAATATATTTATAATACTTTAAAATATGAAAATTACCATAAAATCAAATCGGACCTAATCGAGTCAGTTACTGATTTAATTCTCAGATTTAACCTTTTGACCGATTGATCCAATCTGATTTTCAAAACATTGTTCTTACCAACCCTGTCCTCCCACATGTGTTAAACCATTCAATTTCATTATGTTCTCTGCAGTTGATAGAGTTGTTGGAGATTTCACCACCACCTGATTGATCAAAATTAATGATTATTTTAATTAGCATCAGGTTTTGATGTAAATGCTATAATTTTTTTTTTAGATGTATGTAAATTAGTAGTTATATTGTCTTTTTGCTCAAACTGTAAAATAATCTATGTGTCTTTTATAAATTAATATAATAATAAATTTTAAATAATTTAATATTTATTTTAATTAATTAATCAAAGTTAATGTATAAATAATAATTAAAATTATTATGTTATAATATATTATTAATTTATAAAATTATTATTAAGTAAATAAAAATTATAATTATAATTAAATTAGTATAATAAAGGATTATAGTAATCAATTGACTAATTAATTTTTTCATTTTATTTAAGAAATTTTTGAAATTAGATTACATTTATCTTAATATTTAATTATTTAAAAAATAAATTAGCATTAACTTAAAGTTATAAACATCATTTGATTGAAGTCACTTTTAAAAATTAACAATATTATCCATTCAATTAAAATTTATATATAACTTAAGATTATTATTGTCAATTTAAAAAGTTAGATGCACTTTTAAATCCAAAAAAGTTTTCCCTAATTAGCTATATCTATATATATATAAAATTTGATCTTCTAAACTAATTTTTTTTGCTATTTCTTTTTTTCCCATCATAAACATGAAGTGAACACATTTGCAATATACAGTATCAAGGATTTGCTGAACTAAAAAGTATAATTGCTGTAGTAAAGAAGTGAATTTGCTGAATCTTACTCAAACTTTACATAGAAATTTATGAAAATTTTTTTTCCCCATTATTTTGGCTTAAGATTAACAAATACATAATTTTATTAATCAATTTAGCTTGCATTGAAATTTGATTTTGAGAGAGTATCATTAAATTAAGGCTAATTGATAAAATTAAATATGTATTTTTTTTTTTACAACAAAAAGCTTAAAATCATACACGTCTTGGATAATTGGTAAATTAATATTAACATTAAGACTAACTGACAAAATTAAATATGTATTTTTTTTTTATACATCATGATGATACTTGTGATTGCAGTGTTGTATAATCTCAAAATACATCTGATAGATGTAATTTGTTTTTTTTTTTTTTTAAATGAAGAGTTAGAAAAATCTATATGAAATAACTTGAGGTATTTATTGAGAGAGGAACTATAAATTTCACTTATTTAAAAAAGTTGAGAGATAATACTGAAAATATTTTATAATTATCTTCATAAATAAATTTGTTTAATATAAATATTTATATTAATAAATTAAAGATATAGTAATATTTTATAATATTCTTCTTTGAATAAACCATGTTAAAGTATGCATTTGTTAAATGTCAAGCTAAAAGCTGATGAAGTGCATATAAATTATAAGATTTTGACCTATTGTTTTAAAATTTTGAATTATTGCATTGTCAAGTCCACAAATATATATTCTCATTAGCTTTTGTAAGTGTTCTTCTTCTCCAACATCTATAGGTTTGTAAATGGTATCATAATTAAAATAATCAGATGATCTTTAAAATTGTGTTTAGACATTTTAGCACACGTTATCAATAAATAAATGTTCTCCTCAATGGCATAATCATAAATTTTAATTATCTCGAGTTAGGCTATAAGTATATTTTCACGCTTGAGCTAGAGGATATATGTTTTCTTATTTTTTTTTTAAACTATTCTGAGCTACAACTCACCCCGACCACCAAATGCTTTCGCCCTTGGTTCTCTTATTGATCATGAATTTCTATAAACTAAATGTAATATTAATGTGTTTCACATAAGAAAAATGTGAAAATATCTGAATTTTTAAAATAACTCAATAATATATATATTGTTAAAAATGAATGTATTATTAATGTATATATATTGTTAATGTATATATATTGTTAAAAATGAATCCCTTTTCAATCAAATTTGTTCCTATTGTAACGTAGTTTTGAAATCAAAACTCTGGTCAACAATGTAGGAATACAAATATAATCAAACAAATTATTCCTTTGTAATTGATGTGAAAAAAGATTGTTGTGGGAAAACGAAATGAGTGCTTGACTAGCTAACATACTATAGCAGATGGCAAACCCTGTAACAGATAATCGACTGCACGGATTTGGCACATTGGCATATGGAAACAAAAATGTGATTTTTAATTGCTAAACGAAGGTTTAGTTGCTTTGACCGAATTAATTTAATCTCTTGTATTGAGGATTTCTTTTATTCTTTATTGTAGATTTCGGAAGTTCCAATTTTCTAAAGGTCTACGTATAGCATAATTTACACCTTATATGCACAAGACAATCAGGAATATGCATTGCGATGCAATGTACAATTGGCAGTGTGAACTCTTTAAAGAACTAATTAAGAACATCATATTTGCTTAATGCTAATGTTGATTGGTTTCGGGGCTTAGCAAGGGAAAGAAATTGGGTTCATATAGGTTTAATTTCTTTTTTTTTTCCCTTATTTTTATGGCCTTTGATTCAGCATATATTATCTCTCTTTTTTTCATATTCTTTATAAAATCATCTCTACAATCATAAGAGGGTATAAACAGTCGAGATTTTTAAAGCTATCAAATAATGGGTGACCATTTTTTTTTTTTAAAGGAATGTGTGACAGTTAGTTTGTGAATTCATCCCATTTTCTTTTTTTCTTTTAAGTATTTTGGTGGTTGAAGACATAAAAGACTAATACATTTCTGATGTTTGATTAATGGAAGTTAAACATGTTCAAAAAATATATATATATTTCTCCAAAAAGTAAAAAATGACTTAGAATGGGAGATGTGCATCTTGTTGATGTCTACCATAGGTGGTTTAGAGTCTAGATGGATCCTCACACTGGAATGATTCCTTATATACCAAAGCATTATTTAAAGGGACTAGCTCTTCATTTATGGTATCTCACCGTGATCATGAAGAGAGCTATTTATACACATATTCATCTATATCAATTTTATATTTAGAAACAATTTCATAAATTAAATCTATCTAAAAGTATGTGTTAGAAATTTCTTCTTCTTTAACGGGTCTATGACTAAACTCTTATCCTTAAAGAAGAATCTTTAAAGATTTTCTTCTTGCCTATTCTTTTGCAGACAAGTATTGACATTATAGTCTTTTAAACCACCAATTCAATAACATAAACCACTACTCAGAGATTTGTCTTTGAGACATTAGATTTTCTACCATATTTTTTCTTAAAGGCATCTATCCTACCCTTATCCTTAAGGTTTGTTTTCTTCTAATAAATCTTGTGGGTTTACTAGACCCTTTTTTATCCTTTCTATCTATTCTTGACATCCTCTTCTTTCTTTTTTTTTATCCTCTCTATCTATCCTTGATATCCTTTTTTTTTTTTTTTTTTTGGTATTCTTTGAATCTTTTCTTTTTAGAGGGATATCCTATCCTAGATCTTTTCTCTGTTTTTGATGGACAATCATACCTTCTAGGAATATACTCAATATGAGAACAACTCTTATTCAAATAAAGAAGACATTTTGCATCTTGGCTTATTTGAACTTTAGCGCATGCCTTTTTCATGGCATATCTTACTGCCTATGTCATCCTTCCTAAACCATTAATGACTTTATCTTTATTTTGGAGATGGTCGACGATTGTCTTTACTACTTCAGGCTAGGATGCTAGTAACTTAGTAATGAATAATTTTGATAGATAACTTTCAGCAGCTATATCCAAATGAAAATAATATTTCTAAAATTCATAGACATATTTATCAAAAATAACTCGTCACAGATTTGTAGTTTCATTATAGCTAATAAAGAATTTTTCTTTTCTAAATATTCTATTGAGATTGAATAACTACAAAACTTTTTTTTTTATGTAGTATCTACCACTATATTTAATACACCATCTATTAACACTTCTTTATTAATTTTCTCTCTCATAGATATATTAGCTACTAGTTGATCTCAAAATTTTTTAGCATTGCCAACCATGGTAGCTCTATAAAGTTTATAGGCACTTTTAACAGTATTGGACACACTTAATTTGGTTGTAAATCTAATTATGGTGATGCATCAATCTATCATGTTAAATGCTTGTGTTTCACAATTCAAGTTGAGAAAAACTGTTATACTAATAACAAGTCTTAAAGGATAGTCTCTAATAGGAGTGTGCATGGGACAAGTAAATAGAGATTTGAAAATTTTCGTCATGTTTTAAAATTATCTATTGCTTAAATTCAAAACCAATCTCACTATATATTATTTAGTCATGTCTTGTCTTGTACTAAATTATCGAGATAAAATAATATGGGATATAAGATAAATGAGACAAATAAAATAAGACACAATGATTCGGGACTAGTCATTTTTAAAATTTTTAAATGTAAATATTAAATAAAGTTCAGCTAATATTCATTTAAAATATAAAATTCTAAATCAAATATCTAGAAATACAAAAACAAGTCCACAAGTTTACAATATATCAATTATGTAATATATCAATTTTTAAATATAAATATATTATACCAATTATGTAATATAAACATAATAAAAAAAACAAAAATTAAGTCTGTAATTCTACACTATATAAATTCTAAAATATAGATATATTATATAAATTATGAAATATAAAAATAACAAAAATAGAAGAAGCAATGTTGCAATATATTAATTTTTAAATATAAATATATTATATCAAGTCTGAAAATGTAAAGATAATGAAAATGGAAAAAAAATAATCTGCAAGACTAATATTTTCATTTTGAAACATAAACATATTTTATCAATTTTGAAATATAAACATAACAAAAAGAAATAGACATGCAGCGATCTACACTATGCAATGATATCAGGCAAAGGCAACAAATATCTCTAACAATCCACATTGGATCTTAGCAAGACATTTGTATAATGTCAGTCTTGTAAAATATCTGTAACAAAAACATATTATAACAACTACAAAGAAACTAGAACAAATATATGTAACAAACCACCAACTATGAAATAACATACTAATAGTAACAAGTTAACATTTAACAATAAAGATGAAATATGTGAAAAAAAGAAAACCTAAATCAAACTTGTCTAAATCAGCAATTGCCTCTAATTGGATAGCCCTAAGAGATGCCCTTAGCCAATCTTGCCAGCATATTAGTATCTCTACAATGGTAGGAGTCTGTGAACTCCTAAATTGGTCTAAAGTTCTACCTTCAATACTGAATGCTGATTCAAATGCAATAGTATTGCACTGAATTAATAGAACATCTCTGACTGCTTTAGATAATATAAGGAGTCTAATAGCATTTGCCATAGATCAAACTCAGAATGTCATTTTTCTCGAAACTCGTCTATATATCTATAAAATTCAGACTTTGAACAATATTCCTAGTACCCCTACTATTAGAAAATATTCATCTAGTTCATCTTCATTATTCCCACCATCTTTAGAAGTTGAGAGAGTTCCTATACCACCTTTACTATGAGTTTCATCAACTTCTTAGTACTCTGCCATCAATTCTTTCACAACATTCCCAATCCTTGACTCTAGATTCTTAGATGCAAACACCCCATAATAAATATTATATAATGATAAATCTTGCATACTTCATGCTATATTGGAATAGCTAGATTTCGTTCTTGCAGTTGACCAATACTAACTCAGGTAAATAAGATACTTCAGTAATCACCTGACTTATGCCTTTGACTCATAGCTTGATGCTTCCCTTCATCATCACTGTCATTTGGGGGTCATTGCTAGGTTTCACAACCTACCTGAAAGTTTCATCTAGATGGAGAAACCACTGCCTATCTCCAGTCATATGGTTGCTGCAACTCGAGTATCGGAACCACACTGCTCCTTGCTTAGAATTGTGAATATCCACTTAGCCATCAGCAACATCTCCTTGCTTAGAATTGTGAATATCCACTTGAGCCATCAGCAACATCACTTATTCTTGATCTAGTTCGACATAATGAGCTTCTTTTTCCCAACTAGGACACTCATATTGCAAGTGTCTTAGCTTGCGACACTTGCAGCACTTTATAGCTTTGTTAAATCCCTGCCCACCTCTTCCTCTTCTTTCACGATCTTAGGATGCACCTCGACCACCTCTGCCTCTTCCTCCATATGAGACATTCAAAGCTTGTTCATTGTATCTACTATCATTGTTCATTCTTTATTATGAAAAAGTAAGCTACTTTGAAGCTCATCTATGGTAAGTTTGTCCAAATAATTGGACTCCACTGAACATACCACATAATCAAATCTGAAAGTTATTGATTGCAAAATCGTCTCAATGATTATGACCTGCTCCATCTTCTCTTCATGAACTTTCATCTTATTTACAATAGTCAGTGTTCGAGCAAAGCATTCGTCCACTTCTCCATTTCTTTCATCTACAGCACCTCAAATTCTCTTCGTAAAGCTTGCAATTGAGCCCTCTTAACTCGGGTTGAACCCTGGTATTTCTGCATCAGAGTCCCATATGCTCTTCAAACTCTCCTTATCAAGGATTGTCTCCATGATAGTGATATCAATGGCCTGAAAGACGTGATTTTTCACCTTTAGGTCCTTAAGTCGTTGCACCTTTATTGTTTCCTTTTGTGCCTCTGTGAGCACAATTCCATTTTCTACTGTGGGAACTCCTGACTCTATCAAGTGCCAGTACTCTTTGGATTAGAGAAGATTCTCTATACGCATAGCCCAATGGTCATAGTGATCATCGAATTATGGAGTGGTAGCTTGAACGTATTTCCCTGTTGCCATCTCAAACGTCTTCTGGGTTCCTATCTCAAACTTCTCATTCTCTCTCTTTTTTATTTGATCCTCATTAAGTGTTTCACTCCATCTCTCTTGTTAGGATACTACAGTTCCTAACTTCTTTCAATCAGGCCCCTATATACGGCGCTAATACCACTTTGCTGTTCTCTCAAGCTTTAATCAAACAACACAAATAAACTGGGAGTTTAAAGGCTTGTTTGTTCAATAAAAGATATTATGGCTTTATACAAGCCTTGCAAATCAGAATTGCAAAAATAAAGCTACCACGTTTACATAGACACGGTCCATCTGTTACAAGAATGAATCAAATCTAAACTAAAGTCCTACAAAACAGGACAATATTAAACAACTAAGATGGACCAAGTCATGTTGATTGTCGTCACCAAGTAACTAACAAACCTAACAGTTATGTACTCTAGAAATTAAAGATTTGTCTCTCAAAATTTCGTCCATTCATTTTTGAAAATATATAAATGGATTAAATTGAAAAAATATTTTTCCAATTTTGAGATCATGTTGAATAACACTAAAAGTTTTTAGAGTTGTTTTATAAAATATTTTGCTTAAAGGATTTTGAAAATTCTTTTCAAGAGTTGTTTTGTTGTGATTAAAGGTGAACATTGGGTCAGTTCAATTCAAACAAAATCAAATAAGATAAAATCAAATAAATTGAAATATTAGTAAAAATCAATCGAATCAAATGGAAATTTTTGTAAAATCAAATAAAAAAATTCAGTTCAATACGATTTTATAAACATCACGTTTATCAATATTGTTCATCTGTTTATAAACAAAAAAAAAAAGAATATTGTTCATCCATATCGATTAAATAATAACCCAAAGTATTGTTCTAAAATATTATTATAATGTGGCAATTAAAAATAAAAAAATTATACATTACATCGCTTTACACTCTGTTTGAATTAAGAGTTTATAAAGGATTGAAAGAATTAATAATGGAATGGAATGAATGAGTTTGGGTTAAAAAGAAAATGTTAAATTATATTTGTGTTTAGGATGGTAAGAATGGAAAACAATAGTTTGAGTTTAATTTTGTTTGTTTGCAATGAAATGGAATGAAAAGTTAACTTAAAAATTGATAAAAATACTCATGTACATACTAATTCAACAAAATGCTTCTTCTATTAATTATCTTATATTTTTATAATACGTGTTTTCAATACTATCAAATAAACTTTGGGATTATTCATAATTTTATTTTTATTAAAAAATACTTCCAGATCATTCATATGTTGTTATTAAAAATATTGAATTCTTAGATGGACAATTACCATACAGAACTTATATAAATTTTGAAGGTTAGATTACTAATTAATCATGTAAGGAAATATTTATCAATTCTTCATATCACATAATTTCATCGTCAAAAATACTAATTATGAAAACTATTTACAAGTTGAAAGTCTAACATCATTGTTCCCAAAAAGCACTAACAGTTAAAATAAAATCATCATTGCTAAACTATTTAAAGATTTAACAAAAAACTTTAATAAATAAAATGAAGTCATTTTCCCAAGGTGTTGAAATCTTAGGTTATGTTTTAGCTCTTTCTTTCATAGCATTCATTACTTCTAATGTCTGTGTGTGCTCTAGTGACTCATTAGCCACTTTTTTCCTGCAAAGCAATTTCCTATAACAATGAAGCTACTATATCGTCTCCACTTCTCAAATATGTAAATAAAGTCAATCAAAAAATAAGAAAAAATAAATATGTAAATAAATGTAAAACAACAAGCAGTTATAAGGAAGACAAACAAATATTAACAACTCAAAGTCCAACTTTTTCCAAAGGTAGTTGGACAAATTTCATGAATTGCAAACTATATAAAATACCTGTCCAATTTATTGTACTCATATCACAAAGAATCAAAAACAAATGACAAATGTTATTATTATGGAAACATAATAAAACATCTATTTAAGGGATTTCTTATATGAAGATATAAATAGTTAATGTCTTCCCTTTTCAACAACTTATATAGTATTTTCCTAAAAAAAACTAATATAGTTTTGATTAGCAACTAATACTAATATGATCCAATGAAAAACACAAATAACTTTTTTCAATAGATTGAAACTTACTAGTTCTTTGGTCCACCATTCATTATCTGTTGTAGTATTCTATTATGATACTCTATCAAACAACCAAGCAATGCCTTCAACTTAATAGGATTTTTAATAAGTAATATCATCAATATCATCTGAAGCAACTCTGTTGGACTAGGTTGTTCAAACCTAAGTCAAGACTCTCTTTTGATCTTGACAATATAGATTGAAAGGTTTTAATATCAATTTTAAGTGTTGTTTTTGCAGTTATTAAGATAAAATCTCATTAGGAGTTGAATATAAGTGATTAAAAGCAAGAAACT
>CATIWR010016592.1:0-42844 GCA_949677035.1 Omphalea diandra | reverse complement strand
TTATTTTTTTTTTTTCCAATTACTTCTTTTAAAATTTTTCTTTTTATTTTTAAAAAAAATAAAAATATATTTTTTTTTTTTAAAATTATATTTTAACTGTGTTAAAAAACAATTTTTATGATTTTTTTTTTGTTGTTTTTTTTTTTTTTTTTTTTTTTTTTTTTTTTTTTTTTGCATTTTTCATTAATGAATCCTACCAAAATTGTAGAAATCCAACATTATCGAGTGCTTCAATGGTGATTTTGCCCACTGTTCAAGTATATGTTAACTTCTATCTATTATAGTGGTAGTTTGTCTACTATTATCATGACGATTGTAGACTGAAGTCGTGGCATACCAAATGATTATCGACTGAAAATGCTTTATATTATATTTTTCTATGAATGATTCTCATTCAATTCCAAGAAAGCATAATTGGGTTTCACTTCCTTTTTCTCTTAGGAGTTGTAAATATTCTTTTGGAATGATAATTTGTAAGAGTTATTTTCGTTTTCTCTTCAATTTTTAGGATTCTTTAGACCTATTAACATTTAAAAAATATTTTAAAATAAAAATAATAAGAATTTATACAAGTTTATGGTTGCCATCACGAAGCTATGTATATTGCTTTTTATTATGTATACAAATGCAATTTGCATGGATAGCATTTTGGTTTTTAGTTTATTTCTTATTTTGCACATTACTTTTACGCTTAAACGTTAAGTAGAAAGTTGTTCTTTTTTAAAAAAGAAAAAAATTAAGCTTATAGTAGAATTAGTTTTGTCATGAGAACCGTTAACTTTACTTTTTTTTTTTTTAATATTATAGTAATCACTTTATTTAATATTATAGAAAATTAATGTGAAGCATGTGAAGTGAAATTTATTTCATATATTCTTTAATTAATAGTTCATCTAGTTATTTTTTTTTAATGCATAAACAAATGAGGTTATGTGGAAAACAACTCCAACCGAGAAGAAAAGGCCAAAGCCATATCTAATCTCTCCTCAACCAAATTACACAAATTCTTCCTCGCTTCCAAGGTGAATTGATTGCCCGAGAGAGGGATGTCTATCAACATACAATCTTCAATGGCTTTTCTGAATCCTCGAATCAACCATGGAGGGTATGGAGGACCTCCATGTTTATCTCTACGAGACAATAAGTCATTAAAGTCACCCATGCAAACCCAAAGCAAACTTGAAGCCTGGTGAAGAGTTCGATGCATATCCCAGCTCTCCCGTCATCTTGATCTGTCAGCATAACCAAAAAAACTCGGAAACCTGCAACATAAGCCATTTTCTTCACGAATTTGCACGTCAATAAACTGTTGAGAATAGCCAAGCAAAAAATTAGAAGAAGACTTGCGTCACAAGAAGACTAAACCACCACCTCTACCCAACATATCTACACGAAAACACGCCTCATACCCAAATGAACTTTTATTTCATCAATTGTATTACTGTGAACAAGAGTTTCAATAAGGAAAAAACCATATGATTTACGAGTTTTAACCAACTCGCATGGTGTAGGAACTGCTCGAGAATTGCCCACTCCTTGATAGTTCCAACTAATAAAAGTCATGGCTCTCGACGAGCTTGGTAACGAGGTCTCGCCGTTGTATCTTATGGAGTCTGTTAAACTTCATCGACCACTGGTGAAAGGGAAATTCTACCATACATGTCTTGGGGATTTTGTGTAGTCGATCGAGCTAAAGCAATTTGGGCCGAGCTGCTACCACTAATCTTTGATATGTCCATATTTTTTCTACATGCGACAATAGATCAGGCCCAGCTCTTCTCCTTCTTCGGTCATCAACTACTTCAAGCCCATCCATCTCATGACCTACCTCCCGGTGTAATTTGTAAAACAGTGTAAAAAAACAAAAAATTAGTGAAAGACAGTGGAAAAAATATTTATAAAATTAGGGTAGATCAAAATTTATTTAGCAAATAGAGGCGTCAAAAGGGTTCGTTTCCAATTAACTGGCGAACATAGTGGCATCATTAAACTTGTCGTTAAAGGCATTTGATCCGTCAATTTAACTGGCGGATCAATAATTTGTTCGCCACTTACAGTGACGGACAGATAATTGATATTATTATTATATTAAATTAAAATTAAAATATATTAAATTAATAAATTAAAATACTTTATTAATATTTAATATTCTAATTAATATTAGAATTCAATATTTATAATTATATTACTTATTTTTATTTTGATTAATAAATTAAATATAAAATATTATATTAATTAAATAAATATTATATTAGCTATAAAATTAATATGACAAATTTTTTGTAAATCATGAAATTACTAGAATTGCACTATTTTGACACTTATAGTGGCGGATAGAATAATTGCAAAAAAAAACATTTTACAAATTATTCCTAATTAAGATGTGTCAAAATAGTGCAATTCTAATTATTTTGTGATTCACTAGAAATTTGTTTCCTTCTACAATGATCCATTCATTTTATGACTAATATAATATTTATATTTAATATAGTAATTAAAATAAAAATGACTAATATAATATTAATATAATATTTATATTTAATATAGTAATTAAAATAAAAATAAAAATATTAATTAAAATAAAATAAGTAATATAATTATAATTATAAATATTGAATTCTAATATTAATTAGAATATTAATATTAAATTTCAATTATAATATTGAATATTAATATAATATTTAATATATTTAATTTTGAATTTAACTTAATTTTAATTTAATATAATAATATAATAATAATTGTTTGTTCGTCATTATAAACAACGAACAAACTATTAATCTGTCAATTAAATTGGTAGACCAAATATCTTTAATTACACATATAACGATGTCATTATACAAAATATTTACTAGTTTAACTGGTAATTGTGACTTTTTAATTGTCTTTATTTGCTAAATAAATTTTGATCTATCTTAATTTTATAAATATTTTTTTCACCATCTTTCTATTTTTTTTATTTTTTTTACACTGTTTTCCAATTAGCCCTACCTCCAGTCTAGTGTTGTTAGTCGTTCGATTTATCACAGATAAGGAAAGAGAGATTTGAAAGTTGTTTAATTGACGTGGACCCCTCACTCCCACACTATACTCCCCAAATATAGGATTTTCAAATTTTGGTGATTTGCCACCCCAATCATTAGCCGAAAATCCTATTGCATGATTAGGAAACTCTTCTTCAATCATGCATCCATCCCTTAACCACTTCTCTCCATTGTGCTCAGTGCTCTGACAGGGGGGTACCCTAAGCCATGGTCCCCATTCTTTCACCAGATTGCCACCTTCCATATTAAATAACTTGTTACAAAATCTATCTGAAAATAATAGAAAGTTCCCAAACATTCATATTTGAAGTTGATGATGGACCACTCTCTACCTACCCTTCGAATCTTCTTGCAACGTTTGAGGGGAAGCTACACATCAACAGATACCCTTATCCTCAGGTAGCTCCTCTCATAAGCCAGAGTTATTATTTAGGTCATACTCTACAACTGTCCCTATAAAATTTTCAATTTGTTTCCCAATTATTTCTGACATAAAACCCACGGGTGGGTCATATTTATGAACTAGAAGCATAGATGAAATGGTGGAATGGTCAAAGGTATTTCCTTTTGTTTCAGTCGATGCAAAATAAGAAAGTGGTTATCAAACGACTAAGGACCCATATCCAGCACCCTTTCCAGGTCAATGGCGTGAAAAAATTGAAACAGGAACAAGTAGGAGTTATGAAAACCCCTTTCCCTAGCCTCCAGGACTGCCAGGCGCTTCTGGAGAATGTGGCGAGGCTCGAAAAGGAGGTGAAACATAGACAATCTTTTTGCCGAGACTCAGGAGATATTTAAGCGTGAGCAGTCAGCTCATGTTATAGCAATTTCTGAAGCCGAGAAGCAGTGTGTCATTGATGTATGTATACTGCTTGCTTTTTTATTTGCATATGTTCTGTTTGGTTGATGAAAATTGGGATTTGGAAGGAAATAATATAAGTGTACTGTTCTCGTTTAGAGTGGTTTTTCTAATGGTTGGACAAATGCATGTGATTGTGAAGTATCTTCTACTTTTTAAATATGATATTTTATTGTTTGATTTGTATTTTGATATTTTATCATGCGATCTTATGTGAATTGTTTGGTGGTGTCCCTTTGTTGAAATTTTGTTTCTTATATTGAGAAGCACATATTGCTATATTAAATCTTACAGATTCTTTCTCCTATACCTGGTTTGTCTTGGGCTGCATATTTTCTCTTTAGAGGATATTATCTTTTGCCCCTAGTTGTTTTTTAATGCTACTGTTGTGTGCCCTTTTAGCAGTTATTTTTTCTTTACCTTAATAGAGTGAATGATGCAAGGTTAACACTATAGATGTTGGTCTGGTGCCCATGGTCTTTCCTGTTGGATTGTTGCTTCACTCATGCTAAATGCCAATGTCAGGCTTCCATGAAAACCTTTTAGTCTCGTTCCCTATGAAGTGACGTAGATATTACTAATTGAGAACAATGCAATTTTTTGCAATAGTTTTCTTTTTCATTTTTTTCTTTTATACCTCTGTTCTTATGTTATATTTGTCATGGTCTTGTGCTGTTTCGCTTGTGCTTCTGAGAAACATATCACTGATTCAAAATAAAGGGGCCTCTTCTTCTTCATGAGTTCTAAAATATCACTCATCTGCAAAGTTATTAACTATGGTTTGAAGATAATATCTATTAAAATAGGTAGATTTCAGACTAGCTAATGTTTGTATGCTTATTGATTTTGGTGGTTATTCATTGTTTATTTTTAGGACAGTTTAAATCAGTTGGTATGAATCATTCACCATCCTATTATGTGCCATTTACTCTATAATTTGTGGAGAAATATAATTGCATTGTTGGCTTATTTTGAACAAATTGCTTTCACCGCTTTTGCTATAATATTGTTAGATGAAATCATTTATGCAGACAATTATTCTCTTAGGATCTTTCTTTATATTGTGCCACTGTTTACTTTTTTTTTTTTAAAAAAATTTCTGCCTTTTCCTAAAAAATCTTTTCTGTTTTTATTTTTTGATATTTCATAAATCATCTAACTGCAGCTTTAAAACGCTATGCGTGACTTGCAAGAGGAGCGTGCACAGGTTAAGCGTGCTTCTGAATCAAAGTTAGCTGATTCAGAATCTTTGGCTTTTGGAATGGAAGAGAAATCTTCGGAGGTAGAAGAAAAACTGTGTGCTGCTGAAGCTAAGCTTGCTGATTTAGACAGAAAGAACTCAGAATTGGATTTGAAATTGCAAGAGCTGGAAACTCGTGAAAGTGCTCTTGAGAGGGAGCATCTTTCCTTAACTACACAGTATTTTCTGTTCTCCACATGTTTAGTGTCTAATCAATTCTTATATTTGCTTGTAAGAGTTATGAAACATGTAACTCACAATGTAAATACCTGTTATTGATTACTCTCAGGAAAGAAGCACATGAGTTGAATTTCTACAAACAGAGAGAAGATTTATATGAGTGGAAGAGAAAACTACAAAAAAGGGAAGAAACATTATGTGAGGTTCAGAGAATCCTTAACCTCAGAGAGGAAAAGGCAAATGAAAATGAAAGAATTGCTGAGCAGAAGGAGAAGGATTTGGAGGAGGCTGATAAGAAGATTGATTATCATTTGCAAAGCTGAAAGGAGAGGGAAGATGATATGAATAATCGACTATCAGATTTGACTGCAAAAGAGAAGGTAGACTTCCTGCCTTTGAGTAGCTTTCTAAGTTTTTTTGGTCACTTGTTTTTTTTTTCTATTTGTTCTCTTGTTTTGTCTCGTTTTAGATAGCTGACTCTACAAGAAGCATCCTAGAGATAAAGGAGGACTTACATTGGAAGAAAAGCTTAGTTCTAGAGAAAAGGTGAGTTCCAAAACCATTTTGTTGACATAAGTAAGAGATGATGTAAAAAGAATGTAATGCACTTTTTTGACATAAGATTCCCTTTTGCATCTGTTGATGTTCTATATGCACATTTGCAAACATGTTTGGACGTGTATGAAGTTAATTTTCCAAAATATTGTGCTTTACTAATTGGAAACCAAGAAAAGGAAAAACAAACATATATTTGAGGACTTTTGTTAACTTGAGGACACCAAACTTTTTAACTGATAATGGAATTATGCAAGCAAGTTGGAAGTTTGATTTCATTGGTTCATGGAATTATACAAAATTTTTGTTTTCCATTGCTTCATTTGCATACTTGCACATTCAAATTTTTTTTTTTAGTCTGAATGTGAAGTCTCATCAGTTGTAGTACTTAGTGAATTTTGGCTTTAACTCAACTATGCTTTATGTGTGATGTATTCTAGCTTATGATTAAAGATACCATGACCATTGTGTGAATCAATGGCCTTGAAGTCCTTGCACCAAAGTAGGTTCGTAGGAAGAGCAGAGTGGAGAAACTCCTGCACTTGCGTGTTTTTGCAAAAAATTGGCTGTCCTAAAGTATGTAATTTGCATCCATGCAGTTTCAAAATTAACGCTTCTGTTGTTCCAAGACTTGAAACTGATGAAAGATTTTTGTCTTGTAACTATAATTGTGCTAATAGGAGAAAGGCATTGTGGAAATCTCCTTTTTGAGCAGGCCAGTCCAAATTGAGCACCATGACTTGTTTATTACTATTCCTGCGCTGCACTAGCATCTATAGCCTAATTCCTATGTTAAATTGTAATAAGCATGCACATTTTGTGTTGTGCCAGGAGTGCAGATCTTAAAGGTTGAACCATATATAAGTTGTAAAGTCAATTTCTGTATGCTTTGAATCCCACAACAGAATTATACAATAGGAAACACTGTTGTTATAGTGGTTAAAAAGTAAGATTTTTATGGCAAGATAATTTTTCTGTTATGAGGATGGGTTGAATGGTGTTCACACTTGAGTTTATGCGTGGTAGACTTGTAGTAACTTGACTTGAATTTTCAGAAATTAGAATTTTTTCTCTTCTGTATACTTTTAATTTATTGATGCTTATGCATGTTGAAACAGATGCTTGAGTAATGTGTCTATTGCACTGATCACTAATTAGTTAGAGAGTATTGTTTTTATTTTAGTTTGTGGATATTGTTGAAATGTAGAGATGATGGGCATTATTTGTTGGCCTTGCCTTGAGTTGATTTTAGCTATATGAATATTTAACTGATAATCCTGTATTTGAATCTTTCACGGGTGGAAGTTCAGATGCTTCTTGGTGAGCATCGGGCCACTCTGGATGCTAAAATGCAGGAGCTTGAGTTGGAACTAGAGGAAAAGAGGAAAAATTTTGATGAACAATTCAGAAACGGTGAAGGATAAAGAGAAGTCCATGAAGTCTGAGCAGAAAAAGTTGGAGCTCGACGAGCAAAAATTACTTGATGAAAGCGAGAGCTGGCACATTCTCAAAGATGAATGTGAGAAGATAAGGTTTGAAATTTCTCAGCAGGAATTGCAGATTGGTGAAAGGAGTGAAACTCTAAAAAGAACTAAGGATGAGAGGTTAGAGCACGTACACTTGCTGGCAGAACTGAAACAGGAGTTGAGGAAGTGCTGGTGTCAGGAGGAGTTCCTTTTGAAAGAAGGTGAATATTTGAAAGAGGAAAGGGAAAAGTTTGAGAAAGAAAGGGAAGTCCTGGAAGGGAAAAGAGGTCAATTGAGGAAGGAGCTAAAGAAAATCAATGAAGAGAGAGAGAGACGTTTGAGAAGTTGTAGTCTGCTTAAGAGGGAAGGCTGAAGAAAGAGGAGCATGCAATGAGGGAGTATATTCAGAGAGAGTTGGAAGATGTTAGACTGGAAAAAAAATCATTTTAAGCTAGAAAGAGGTGTGAGCAACTGATTTTATCTGAAAAAGGCTGAAATTGAGCACGATCAAATGGCCCAAGACTTTGAATCACAGAGAAGCAATTGTGTGACTGATCTGATAAGAAGGAGGGAGGAAATGGAGGAAGGCCTGAGGGAAAGGGGGAGGTCATTTGAGGAGCAGAGGAAGAGAGAACTTAAGGATATAAATTACTTAAAAGAAGTTGCTCAGGAAGAATTGGCAGAAATACACTCCGAAAAGCATGCGATAGAAAGGGAAAAGGAAGAATTTGCGAGGCATAGGGAGAAGCTAGAGGAACAACAATCTGGAATGCAAAAAGACATTAATGATCTTGTAATGCTTATCAATAAGCTCAGGGACCAACGGAAGGAGGCTATCAGGGAAAGAAGTCTCTTCCTTGCACTTGTTCAAAAGCTTAATAAGAGTTGCAAGAATTGTGGAGACAACGCCAGGGAGTTTATACTTTATGATCTCCTGCTACCTGACATGGAAGATAGGGAGATCCTTCCTCGTCAGATATGAGCTGGTAAAACTTTGAGGAACAGTCAAGATGCTGGAGATGCTTCTAATGTTATTGATGTGAAGAAATCTCCTGGTGAGCTTGATTTGGGATATTCCAGTTCTCAGAAACACGTCTTGGTTCCGCAAATGCACCTCAAAGATTTTTAGACTGTCCCCTACCAAAAAGATGAAGCATGTTTTAGCTCCAATTTCTGCACCAGAAGAGACTGAGGGCTTTTATACACTTGCCAGTAAAGAACCTCAGGATAGCATGGTTCCTGGAGATGAAGTTCAACAGTTTCGGTGTGATGGCATTAGAAGGGAGGGGGATGCACACTGTTATGTGGACAGTAAGGTAGAAGATCCTCGACAATCAGAGTTGGATAGTCAATGTAAAACTGGGGGGAGACACAAAGCTGGAATAAGTAGAACATGCTCAGTAAAAGCAGTTGTTGAAGATGTAAAGCTTTTTCTCAAGAAAAGCTCAGTAGAAACTGAACACAAGGCAAAGGATGTTCTGGCATACCGCATCATTGATGAAAACCAGGGCATTTTAGGTATCCAGAGAAGCTGGCTAGCAATATTACAAGGAAACGGGAACGTGCACCAGTCGAAAGTGGGCAGGATGCTGGTGATAGTGAAGGATGTTCTGACAGTGTCACAACAGATGGCCGCAGGAAGCGGTGACAAAAAGTGGTTTCGGGCATTACTCCAGGGCAAAAATGATATAATCTTGGGGGAAACAAGACGTAAGTTTTAAGGCTATGGTTGATAATTTGTGATTATCCCACTCATTTTTTGTTCATCGTTTGTTTAACATGTAATTGTATCCATTACACATCAAAACTTATATGATTTAATAATTAGTCAGCACAGATATTTTTATTATTTTCACTAATATCCATTACTTCCATTAAGATCCTTTATTTCTATTATTGCCACCAGCATCAGCACCATTATTGCTGTTACTGCCATCACTATTACAGCTGCCTGCCACTGCCAGTACTCCTCTTCTACCATCGCCACTACCACGTCTTCTACTTCCACTACTATATCCTGTAGCTGATCTCTAATACTGTTGACTCTGCCCATTACTACCAGCACTATACTGCCACGTCCATTGCTATTCCACAAGATTTCCACTTTCATTATTAACACCACTTGTATCACCATCATCTTGATATTGCCACTCTATGTTCACCATCACCACTTATTTATTTTTCTACCAAATAAAGTAAATTAGGAAATGGACATTGTCATTATATTATAGTGATCTTTCATTTATCCATTGAACTATTCCATTCCATTTCTTATGTGTCTGGCACATTCTACCTAACCGAACCTTTGTTTTCTGTCTGAGAAATTGAGAATGAAGTACTGTGATACCCACTGTATGATGCATATAAAAAGAAAAGAAAAAAAAAAAAAACTCTGTGAATCATGCAGTCATTTTTTTTTCCAGAACTTGAGATATTGTCAGGAATGCAGTGTTCAAAGAGGAAGTGAAGTCTAGGAAATGGCGTTCTTTATTATGTTGCTCTTCTTCCTCTATCTCTCTCACTCACTTACTCACACACACACCCCCACTGCTTTGTTGTGTTTTGTATTCTGAGTTACTAAACTCCAATTTCTGTGCTATCGAAGTTCTCTGTGTCTCTCTGACTTTTATATGAGTTGGCTATTTGACTTGTTTGATTGAAAATTTCCTATTACATTTCTGTTTGACAAACACCACGGCTTGATAAATAAATTTTTTTTTTTTATTTCCATTTGTTACAGACCTTTATTTGATGGACAAAAATTATGATAGTATGTGCATTTGGGTTTGCATGAAAATGACATGATAAATGTGGTTTATGTTGGATATGGGCTGATATCAAGGAGGAAATGTACTTATAATGGTTTTTTACCCTGTAGATCAGTGCAGGGACAACCTCCACCAACCAAGAATTTTCTGGCTTGTTGAAGACAGAGGAGACAAAAAGTAACGGTAATGCTGCCGAAGAACCAACATCAAATCCTGTAATTGCTTCTGCATCATCGCTTGGAGTTGCTACTGAGACTGGCAAGTCTACAGGACTTGTTGCGTGAAAAAATCTGGAGTTTTCAGAGGATAGGGGTAGGCAGGGTAAAATTCTTGTTCTTTCCTAGAGTTTGCTAGTTGTTTGGATATGATTAGTAGTTGAATTTACTTATATTTTGTACCAATTTCGCGTAATTGTTGTACAGTTTGAGTTGATAAACATTGATGGCCAGGCTGATGCAGTCGAAGTAAGTTGAGATTACTAAGTTCAGTGAATTTACTGTATGACAGAATACGAGGATGATGATGAGAATGGCAGCATAATCCATGGGAAGGTGAAGAGGACTACAATGATGATGATGAGTTAGAGCCTGGTGGAGAAAATTCAATTGGCAAAAAGATCTGGACCTTTTTCACAACATAATCAATGCCATTTGTTTTGTGCTTTAGATCATGTTTCTCTTTTGTTTTGTGCATTAGTAAACTTCTTTATCATCTGCTGATGAAGAATTAAAGACCAAAAGGTAGGAGCTAAGCAGTGAAAAGGAAGTATTGTTGCCTTCTCATTTAATTTTGTTACTCAGAGAAGGCGTGCGTTGTGATTCAGTATGTTAGGTAACCGATTCCTGTATTCATCCATAACTGATGTAATTTTGTGCTTCCCTAATATATACGACTTGGAGAGTACAATGGAAAAATATTACTTGCAGTATGATTATAAAACATAGGATAAAAAAGCTCGACTAGGAATTGTAACAAGGCAGAGCTGGTCGGCTTTGCAATTGCCATCCTCTTCCCGTTAGAAATTAGGGGGTGACTGCTAGAGTAACGATTTCTCTCCATTGAGGTGAGTAAAATTACCAAATCTCCACGAGAGCCTATCGATGTCTTGTTTTATTATTTAGAATAAAAAAATCATGAGTTTGATGTATCGTGGATGAAAACAGTTGAAAATGGATATGTTTGAACTCAAAACTAATCATAAAAAAAAAATAGAGAAAACCGACTTACTGGATATTGAAGATGATTACTTTGGGTTTTATGGAAATATGTTGCAGAAAAATATTTATTTCAATTTTATTTTAGATTTATTTTTTATTTATGAAACTGTCAATAAAACAAAAGAAAAAGAAGAACAATTATAATGTGAACATCATTTTTAACTTTTAACAAATATGATTTTCTTTATAATAACATCAAGTAAAAAATATTTATACACAATAAAAATATTTATTTTTATTTTATTTACTTTTATTTTAGGTTTACCAATTTTGGTTATGGAGATAGGTTGCAGAAAAATATTTATTTCAGTTTTATTTTGGATTTACTTTTGGTTTATGAAACCATAAATGAAACAAAAGAAGAAGAAGAACAATTATAATATAGGCATCATTTTTAACTTTTAACAAATATGATTTTCTTTATAACAACATCAAGTAAAAAATATTTATATAAAAATATTTATATACTGTAAAAATATTTATTTTTTATTTTATATTATGTTTACCAATTCAAAATTTTTAAAATTAAGTACATAAAATAATTTGAAGGAAAATACTCATTTTAATTTTATTTTGAGTTTACTTTTGATTTATGAAATAATTAATAAAATAAAATAAAAAATAATAATAATTACAACATTAAATATCATTTTAAACATCTAACAAATATGATTTTCTTCATAATAGTATCAAGTAATATATATATATATATATAAAGAGAGAGAGAGAGTAAAATATTTATTTTTATTTTAAATTAATCAATTCAAAATTTTTAAAAACTAAGTACAAAAAACAGTTTACAGAAAAATACTTATTTTAGTTTTATTTTGTGTCTGCTTTTAGTTTATGAAATTATCAATAAAATAAATAAAATATAGACATTATTTTCAATATTTATAATGAAGAATTATTTTTAATTTAATTTTTTAAATAAAACTATTTTAATTTAAATAAATTTAATTTATTTAAATATTTTAAATTGAGTCTGTTAAATTTAAATTAAAATTAAATTTATCTATAAATCTAATTAAATTAAATATAAATCTAATTAAATTTTAAATTGAATATTTTTAAATTTCAAATTAAAAAAAACTAATAATTTGACGCTACGAGAATTCCAAATGTGTCATCCTACACAACTCATTGTTATGTTTCAATATCAAGTTTTCTTTTTATTTTGTATTAAAAAAGAGAACCACTAATCATTTTGTGACTAGCACATAAGGGGCGGTTCCAGAATCTTTTAAAGGCTTTGAACATGCATAAGAATGAGAATTAAAAAAGGGGAAAGGTCAAAAAGTAAAACTTATTGTATTATATTATCTTTTAAAAATATGGCGATTACAAATTTTTTTTAAAAAAAATAAGGTGGACCAATTATATATAAAATTATCTATTGAGAGGGAAACCAAAATTTTTATTTTAAACAATTGTGCTAGTAAATCTAATACTTGTATGTTTCATGGAAAAAAGATAAAATATTTATGATTTAACAAATAAATGCACGTGCTAAATAAATTCAAATATAATCATGTGTCAAAACATTAGAATATTAATTATACATATCTAAAGCAAAATATATGTAAATATGTAAAGCGATAACTATTTAGAAATTGATGAGCAGTACATATAATAAAAATAGTTCACATCACTAAATTTATTATTCAATAAGAATATTAATTTTAATGAATTTAAATATAAAATGAACTTATATTTTAATTTTAAGCAAAAAATATTGGCTGAATTTGTTACATATTTTAATTAATAATAATTTTAAAATGCACTATAATGTTGAAGAGATAATTAGTCTTGCTGTTTAAGGTATTAACGTGACACCTAGAAATTAAGTACTTGTAAATCCAGTGTTAATTGCAGACCTCTCTCCTAATATTAAATAGTAAGTGGGTACAAAGAAAAGGACATATCAGGCTGCAACATGACTGGCAAAAAATGCTACTTAAGTGTGGGCTATGGCTTCCTACTCTTCGTATCCCAAAAACCCCAACTGTATGGTGTGGTCTATTATTACTTCTTACCACACAACACCCTGAGGCAACAGATCCTTAAAAAAGATTAACCCAACAGATCCTCCCCTTTAAAGTTTCAAATGTGTAATCTTATATTCTCATACTATTGCAGTTCATGATAACCTATTAATTACTAATGCTTTATGTACAATGAATTGCTATATAATTTTTATGTTTCTTAATAATGGAATGTTTAGTAAAAGATCAAACTTGAAGCCATAATTTGGTTGGAGATAAATTATTAGATGTCTTATTTTAGATTCTAAGTTTAGTATCACTAGAATTTTTGTGCATTTTAAAAATTAACGCTGTATATATACATATTATAGGGTTGTAATGTTAAGCTAAAGATATATTTTACTATCATTATTGCTAATGATGATCTTTGGTCTTAAAATTGAATATGATTATCTTGCAAAAGCCACAGAATAAGGTGGGGGTGCTCAAAACTATTTTGATACTTAAATTACTGAGAGAAATATGAGAGTTATGGGAGTTGAGAGTGAGTAAGAGAGTGAAAAAGAATGTTTAGCTTGTACTTATGGTCCTTAGATGTCCCTTTTATATCTGTGAAATAATAGGGGTTGGGTTGAAAATTTGGGGGATTTAATTGCCCTATAACATAATGTCTTGAAAATATGGGAAATAAATATGTCCATAATTTTCTAAATATTATTGAGTGTAAGTCCAAAAATATATGTTATTTTGATTTTATCGTCAATGGGGTTGATTGAATAACATGTCATTAAACAATATTATCATATAATTACATTCGCTTAAAAAAACTACCCGTTCATAAGATATCAACCGTTCATAGGGCATTCGACTACGTTAGGATTATCAACTAATAATAGATATTTGGATAAGAGTAAAAAAGAAATTATTTTTTATTAATAATAATATATTTTTTAATATGTATTTTGTGAGTTAAAAGTGAATTTTGAAATAGAGAAATATTTAAAAATTTTATTAATACTTATTGAATTAGATTAATAATATAATTAATGAGTTGCTAAAAATATTATAATTTAACAAATAAAAGTAGATATTTTACAATGAAATACCAAACGCGCCCTAAGCAGAAATTTTCTAGTGAGAAAGGTAACTGAAAAGGGACGAACAGCTTGGGTTGTGTCGAAGTGAAAAAAAGAAATGTATAAAAAGCTGGGTTACCCAGTGTGTTTCGTTTCATTAAATGAGCGTCTCAAGAAGAACTGAATTCAATTCAATCACTAAGCCCAACTCTTCCTCTAAACCTATTTGCAGGCTAACAACAGCAGTATCATCTCCTCCACCTTTTTTTTTTTTTTTATAACCTCAATACTTTCTTGTCTTTTACTATGTCTCCTTTTGACAAACCCAATGGCCCCAGAAAGAAAGAACAGAAAAAAAGTTACTTCCCAAAACCAAACTTTGTCTTGCATGCATTTACATGCGCCTCTCTTCTCTTCTTGCATGGCCAAATGCACAATGGTCCCCTCCCTAAACTAAACTCTAACTAAGTTCCCTAACTAATCTCTCCTTTTTAATCACCTTCCCCAACCATTAAATCCCCCAACCGCCACTCCCCTTTAACCATTTTTAGTAAACTATTTAATGTTAACAAAATATTCTAAATGGAGATAATAATATAATACATCACAAGGATGCTAAACAAGAACCGTATAAATGGCCACTTACCCTCTTCCTTTCGCTTTCAGAACAACACAGTTCAATCTCCTCCGCACTTACGATTGCTTTTGATAATGATATTTACTGCCATTGCTATTGTTACTCCTTTCTCTGCATAGAGAAGTGTGCTTATGTTCTCCTTAGTTCTTTCCTCTCTATGTTACTTTTCTTTTTCTATAACCACAAGGAAGCAATTTTCTGGAGCATTACTTGACTTTCTCTTTGCTTCTGTTTTTCTTTTTCTGTTTACTACTGCTGCTGCTACTACTTTTCCCACCATTCTTTATATATTTCTCTATGTTTGCTTTTATCTTGGTGGTTTTCGATAGGGTCCCATAATATAAGATCTTGGCACCAATACGGGAGTCTATACTAGTTTCCTTCTTCTTCTTTGGGTTCTGTTTATGCATAGATCTTCTGCTATTTAACATTTTAGTGTACAAATTTAAATACCCATATCTTTTTCAATGATCAGAATGTTAATTTCCTCTGTTCTTGTTCTTTTACTGTTTTCTTCTTCTAACTGACATTTTTACAGTTCCTTGTTTGATCCTAATCTTAAAAACTTTGTCTTGACACTTTCTTTTGTAACCCATGAAGAGTTTTATCACAACTAAACAAGTCATCTTGGTGTCATGCATATTATGTTTGAGGAATCAGGAAATGATGCAGTTGCTCCTATGGAGGAAATGGAGCAAGCTGCACTGTACTCTGCCATACAAGGCTTTGTAGGTAACTGGTGGAATGGCTCAGATGTCTATCCAGATCCCTGTGGCTGGACTCCTATTCAGGTACTTCACTTTAATAATTCTATGCCTTAATCTCTACTGTTACATTGCAAATATTGTCGTGCGCATAAACACATTACTTTTCCATGTTACTGTTCTGTTATTCTTTAGTAAATTCCTTTTGGTACTTGAGGTAAGATCTAGCAAACCATTTTTTAAAAAAAATATCCAAAATCAAAAATTAATATAATTTGTTGAAGGCTAAAGAGGAATGAAAATGAATCACCTTCATCCCATTATATTTCATACCTTTAATACTATTATTGCAATAAGCTATTAAGCTAGCTTCCATTTTTCTTGCACACGGAGTCTCTTGTGATATCTTTGATGGTCTTTGGCATGCGACTCACTTAAGCATTGGACCCATTCATGACAACTCTCTCGATTGTGCCCCCTAATGCAGAGTTTAGGGCACAACTGTTTGAGCTTGAGGACTTAAAATCTTTATCCTTCTTCAATTGCTTTGCATCACCCTTCAAACATCCAGTTGCTATTCGTAGCAAAAACTGGGGAAAACTTGCAGGGAACTTGGAAAAACTAGAGTTTCGATCCAACTCTGGTCTTACTGGAGAAGTTCCTGCTAGTTTTGGTGGCCTAATTAAGCTCCAATATTTGGTGCTACTAGAAAATGGCTTGATGGATGAATTACCAAGAAATGTTGGTAAATTAGTCAACTTGAAGAAGCTAGTCCTCGCTGGAAACTTGTTTAGTGGCAGCATTCCAGGTAGTTTTGGTGGGTTAAGTGAGGTGTCAATCTTGGATTTAAGCCGGAATTCACTGTCTGGGTCTTTACCATTTATTATCGGTGGCATGAATTAACTCTTGAAACTTGATTTGAGCAAAAATCAGCTAGAGGGCAACCTGTCTCACAGATTGGGTATCTGAAGAATTTGACACTTTTGGACCTAAGCAACAATAAATTATCTGGTGGATTGATCTATTCACTTCAAGAAATAAGTTCTTTGGAAGAAATGACACTGTCAAACAACCCAATTGGTGGAAGAGTATGTTTGGATGGAGTTAGATGGAGGTGTTTATAATGGAATAGATTGGATTGGTTTAAAAAAAAATTTTATATTTGGATTCGAATGAATGAAATGGAATGGAAGAGTTTGAAAGAGTTTGATACACATTTCCAAACCATTAAAATGCAAACACCATAGTGTTTGCATATTTGAAAATTTTGGACATCAAAATTACATATTTACCCTTGATTTAAAATTATAAAAAATTAATTATTCACATTTTTTGTGAATAAAAATAAAATATAATTTTTGAATAATAAAAATAAATTTGTATTTTAATATTAAATATTTGATAAATAAAAAAACAAAAGAAAATTATATTTGTATATATAATGATATTTTTATCAATTTTAAGTTAACATTTCATTCCATTTCAGTGCAAACAAACAAAATTAATTTCAAATCATTTCTTTCTATTCCTACCATCCCAAATATAAATATAATTTAACACTTTCTTTTTAAATTAAATCAATTCATTCCATTTCGTTAATAACTATTTCATTTCATTATAAACACCTATTCCAAACATAATGTAAAGACCATAGATAGGCATAGCCTACAAAATTTAGCCACTTTGGACCTTTCTAACATGGGTTTGACAGGAGAAATTCCTATGTCCATTGCTAAGTTGAAAAAGTTGAGATTTTTGGGTCCTAGTGACAACAATCTTGCGGGAAATATCTCATCAAAGCTTGCAACTTTGCCTTGTGTTAGTGCACTCTACCTGAATGGAAACAACCTGACCGGAGAGCTCCAATTCTCTGAATGGTCTTACAATAAAATGGGTTGGCGTTTTGGTGCTTGGGATAATCCAAATCTATGTTTCCCTATTGGGTTAATCTCCACAACAAATGTTCCATATGGAGTAAAGCCATGTCAGCAAGAAGAGGTCTAATTGCTCGAACCCAATTCAGATTCCAAGTTGCATAGTGGCAAATTGGATCAAAATTCTCGTTCAATGGTCCTCTTGGGATTCTCAAGCTATGGCATAGATCGATATTTGTGGGATCTACTAGTACAGATATTAATGATGATTCTGCTATTTGATAATTCCCCATAGACCTAAATAGAGACTATATGCTATTTGCTAGGCGTGGAGGGCAACTAGTTTAGATGTAACTAGTAGTTCATTTCCCTTCTCTATATCCGTAACTGGTTTTTACCTAACATCAAGCTAATTTCTGTTGTATTGAATACAAATTTTTCATATCCAATTGCTGGTTTTATTTTTGTTTCATGGATTTTTACTCATTTATTAAATAGATATTAATTTATATTTAACCAGAACACTGACTAATTATTATATCATTCATCACTGAAAACTACATTTCATCAGTAAAAGCAAAGAACAAGATTTACAACTGAAACAATAAACACTGAAATCTTAATAATAATAAGTCAACTAAAACAACGATATAATAGTCCAAGTACTTTGATATCTAAAGCTTCTTTAGGTGTATTCTCAAGGTATTGGTCTCAACTTTCCTTCCAATGCTGCCGAATTTATCTTTAATGGACTAGGATCAGGAATTGTTTGGTTTTGTGTTAGTATAATTTTTAAGACAAGGCAAAGGCAGTGGTCTCATTAATAAATATAAGCTGCAGCCTCAGTGGGCTATACTCAGTGGACAGTGTAGACTTGTCTAGGGTGTGTACATTGCTATGTATGGACCATTACGTTTAAAGCTGATGATGATGATGAGGGCTAGGATGGAATCCATTAAAAAAACATAGACAAATATAAAAAGCTTTGGCGGCTGATAGTCTAGGCTCTTCTTTGTTCCAGGTGGGTTTCTCCTATTGTTGTGCCCTTAGGGCATTAAAAAGCTCTGTCGTGTGCGGGAGGCAATTAATTTAATGTTCTTCACTCCTTTGAGACCTTTCTATGGCTATAATTGTTTAGGTGGAAAAAATTTGAAATATTAGCTCAATGTGATGGAAAAATTTTAAGAGCCTTTATATGAAAATCTTAAAAAATTGTTATATTAGGATCAATTTTGTAGTTTGAATGTTTGACTTAAATTAATCAAGAAAAAAACTTGTAATTTTAACTTCATATCCATGTAGTAAACTATATTTGATGTACAAAATTCTTGTTTTAATAAATTTAGAAAATATTTATTAATTTTAGGAAATTTTAAAAGTATTATTTTAAAATTCTTAAATCTTATTATTCTTAGTAATTTATTTTTAATTTGCAAATTATGATTTAAATCATTAAATTATTTTATCGAATGAATGATTTTATTATAAACTATTTTTAGTTATCTATGCCAGTAATCCTAAAAACAACTCAAGTACTATTAAAGTTGGTAACTACAAATTTATTCTATCCTTCATTCCCATTTAGTGCAATGAAACTCATTTTTAGTAAAGTAATTTTTTTTAAAATAATATCTTTAAGAAGTTATTTCTTGAAAAATAGAGTTTGTACGCATTTGGTTCAAATATTTTTTCTATGATTCATTCACAAATCTCCACAAACATATTATAAAATACTATTATTTCTAATTTATTGGTATAAGTTTTTTATTATATTGAATATATTTACTTAAAGAAATAACTGCAAAGCATTTTAAGTAACATCTTTAAAGAAATTGCACTTATTAATCCTCTCTTATTTCCTCTTTGCTAAGAATTAAATAATCAAACTTCCAACTAAACACACTTAATTATATACTTCCTTAAAATATACGTTTTCTTAATCAATTTCCTGCAAAACAAACAAGACATCATAACAAAATTGTTTTGTGATGAAAAATTTTTTTCATTTAATTACTGATGATCCTCGCTAATGTAGGTGTAATTGCGTTTTGGGAATTGAAGTTGATCGAAAATATAGTTGAATCAAAGTTGAGAACATCCAGTAGCTGCAAAAGTTTATTAAACTCCACACCTTTTCATCTCTCAAGCATCAAACCTTCTTCTTCTTCTTTTTTTTTCAATAGCTTAGTTCAAACCAGCTTGACATACTGTACTTGGATTTCTATGCTTGCGTACGTTTTGCATATTTGAAAATATATATCATATACCTAAAAATTATTATAGCATCATACGCTATTGACTTTCAAGTGTTCCATAAGGAAACACGCAGACAAAATGATTTAAATATAAGTGATGATGATCAAGCAGAATTCTTGAGGTTACTTACAGTGTTAATGCAACCGACAAATGTTGACAACAAAGACATAAATGTATTAAGTCTTGAAATGGGTTATCATTATGGAAAAGTCATATTTCCTTCAGGAAAAATTTGTTTGATGTTCTTTATTATTATTATTATTATTATTGATAAGGGTATATTTCCTTGTCAGTAATTTTAAAGAAGAATTTATTTGCTTTAAACTGTTGCACTCAAAATCATCAAACACGTAGATTAATTGATAAAAAGTTAATTTAGCTTAATCAATAGCCTTGAATTCGAGTTTTGAGTATATAATTGTGTTAAAATTATGTGGGAGAGGTTGTTGTCTTAAATGGTCTTACTCACATTGAATCCGAGATTAATCGAAAACCTAAAGATTTCCAGATACAGGATGATCACAACAAAAAGAAACTGGTGCATTCAAAAAGAAATTTTCAAACTGCTTTAAGGGAAAATCAAACTCTAGGTTGATAATATAAGGAAAACTGTGTTGATCTATGTGAATTAAATTGATCAGAAATATAAAATGTTGTCTATAAATGAGTAAAGGCAATGCGCACATACAAGTCAAACCAAAATGATGTTTAGCTACCAACAGACATCATCTTTACTTTCTACTACCACTGCCATTAATGTTGCAAGCAAAGTCCATCATGGAATAGTAGTAGAATTTTTTTACCTTGAAATTTAGCTGAGAATTTTCGACCTTGGAAAACTCGTCCGGCGGAGGTCTTTTCATGAGTGTTGTATTAGGGAGGGATGATAAGGTCTTACTCCTTCCATGATTTGTTGATTCCAAGTTTTAGATTTGAAGTTTGCAAAATATATGTGTCGGAGATCTCTTTCATTTCATCATCATTGTATTAGTTGTTGATATTGTTACATTTGGATTTGAAATTATAAGGTAAAAAAATATTACAATAGTTGAAAAATAGCAAAAATTTGACACTAAAGTCTGCCAATTGCATTTTAAATGTGACAATAACAAAATTTCTTCCACGTGAGAGGAATTGCTCATGAAGACATATTTTCTATTAAGACTAAATCTTGTATCTAAAAGACATATATAAGAATACGATTGCTCGTATTATTTTATTAAACATAAAATTTCTTAATAGACTTTGAGAAATTTTTATATTCTCCTTTAAAAATTTAAGAAATTTCTAAAAATATTTAGCCAAATTAAAATTCTTAAGATTGTATTTATAAAATATTAATAATTGAATATAATTATTGCATTATATTTTAGTATTTTCATAGTCATAGCCAGAACTAAAGAGGGCTTGCACAGGCTTAAACCCTTAAAACTACAAGGATTTTTTTGTTATTGGCTAGGTCAGTAATGGAGAAGAGAAAGGAAGAAGGGTTAGCCCTCCCCACTCTGTAACTTTTCAAGGGTTATGATCAATGAGGAAAGGAGACTTGTAATTATCGTGATAAATGGAGTCCAGGAGACAATTATAGTCATTCTATGCATGACACTAGCATAGAGGCAGAGAGTGATTCCGATGCAATAAAATTCAAATATCAGTTAGAATGTAATAAAAAATAGTTAACTATTGTCTAAGAATTTATTTATGTGGATATATAATTAATTAATTAAATATATATATATATATATATATCAAATATAAATGATAATATAAATATTTTATATTTTAAAATATAATAACAATAATAATTTCTTAATTATTTTATATATCATTATATTATTAGATAAATATAGAAAGTGATGGTATATATTCGTTGTATTTTAAATTCAATTTAAAACTCTATTGTAACTTTGATGCTATAAAAAAAAAAGGAAAAGAGTAAATCATTATGAGCTAACTATTATGTACTATTTGTTAAGGTAATTATGTTTAAGACAAGTTGCTTTATTGCACATTGTCTTGATTAAGGGATCTCACTTCTTACGTACACTCCTACCACATGTTTTTAGATCTATGGTATATGAAAAGAATTTTCTCAATAGCAAGAATTTTCAATCAATTTATCCAGTCGTACTAAACAATTTATTGTTCTAAGTTAATTTGACTTTTAGTAGGATTCAATTTAGAATAAAAAGTTTTGATATTATTTGAATTTCGCCAAAATTCACTAATAAAAATTTTCATTCTAATATTAAAAATTATAAAAAAATTTTATAAATTACATACATACTACACATATTTGAGTAAAAACAATAATGATATTTATAAAATCTACATATTCATCACTAAAATCATTAGATAATATATTTTATTTCCTCTCAAATCGATTGCTCTGAGTAACTATAATGATATTTGTATGGACTTTATAGATATACATAATTATACATTCTTTAAATTTTATAGTAGTGGCTTTGGTACTTTAGTTATTAAATATTTATTTAATTATACTGAAAATTTTTAAAATTCAGATAGTGAGCACTCATAAAACTATTTTGTAGTTCTACTGCTGTTCGTAATGATGGTAATTAATAGGTTAGTTCAGGATGTAGTTGGTGATCTTAGTGCAAATTTTTAGGCTTCCGTTCCAAAAATAAAAATAACAGGATGATAGAAGAACAGTTACAACTGGCCATTTAATTGGAGGTAGAGGGTTCGGAAAATAGACTATCATGTCAAATATTTGGTTCTTCCTGCAGTAGTTAGACAATTCAAAGCAAAAAAAAAAAAACCCTCTTTAGTTGCATTCAGGATAAAGTATCATGAAAGCTAAAAGAGTAGAACGAAAAATCGCCATTCGTTCATGAGAAGTTGGTGCTTCTTAAATCCGCAGCTTCCGTAATCCAAAATTATATTATGAGATGTTTATTATTTCCTATAAGCATATATGGAGAACATTGCATATATTGGCGAGCATGCATTCTTTATGTTTGCCAAAGCATAAATATGCGCGCTCACATGTGTGTGAGATAATTAAAATAAATGATTTTTTATTGATTTATATCTTTAATTTTGTATAGCATAATTTTTAGATAAAATTTATTAAAATTAAATGAAATAATTCATAATAATACATTGTACTATCACTGCTCTTTATATATTTAAAATTTTGAATAATCAATAAAATTAATTTAAATTTTAGCTTTATATTTACAGTTGTTACTCTTAGGTTTTTCTAATTTTATATTTAAAAATTGTTTAGAATTTTTACTTTTTGGAATTTTCTACTTATAAATTTTTTATTATATAATCTTCACTTTATGTTTAGAATTTTTATTGTTTAAATTTTTAATTTTCTATTTAAAAAGTTTTTTTATATGACAATTATTTTTTTAATTTTCTATTTAGAATTTTGATATGAGAGTTTGTATAACATAATATAAAACTATGACACGTGATTACGTTATACACAATTATTTAACAAATGATAAATAATTGTTTTGAATTAATTTTGAAATTGGAATCAATAATGCATATTGATTAAAGGGCAGTATATAAGAGAGAGATGGAAGAAAACAACAATGACAAATGAGTCATTTTTAGAGTTTGGTTATTCAAATTTTGAATGAATTTAGATCATTCATTAAGTTTGTATATATAAAAAAAATCTAGAGTTTACTCTTGAAAATATTATTTCAAATCATATCAAATAATTTATTATTCAATTTTTAAAAAATATTTTTAAATATCTATTTAGATTTTTTTGTTATTTATACAATGTTTTCTCATAATTTATTAAGAAAATAAAAATTATTTTAAAAAATTATTTTTAAATCAAATAGATTTTACATAAAATAACTTGATTAAAATTTTTAATTTTTTTAAACGCTTAATAAATTAAGTACAATTTATTTTGTAAGCAAATGACTATATATAATTAAAAAATTGAATAAAATTACATTCAAATTATATGTTATAATGTAGACTAATTCACAAATATGTATACAGTGTACAATGATAATAAACCACTTATTATCATAACCTTTATATATTATGATAAAAATTTATATGACAAAATTAATTTTATCTTAATATATGATTTCATCGTGATAAAATTAAATTTATCATAATTATTATCAAGAATCCATAAATTTATAATAAATTTTTTATATAAAAATTTTTTATCATAATAAATGAGTATGCAAGATAAATTATAATATAAACTCTTTCTTGATAATATTTTATCAGAATAATTTGGCGTTAAATTTTTAATACCCATCAAATAACATTTAGGAAATGATATTGTCACAATAATATTTTTGTCACCATATTAAATCATTTAAGAAATTATGATAAAATTTTTTTATTACAATATATAATTTTTATTCTTACAAAATGATTTGTCACAGTAAATAAAATTATAACTTAAGCACATGATAATCACAATAAAATTAAAAATATTTATTACTTTAAATAAAAAATAAGATTCAAATTTGAATTAGAATTTAAATTAAATTAAATAATCTAAATATCTTAAAAATAAAATTTATTCTTTTTTACTTTATTATTCTATCTTATAATATTTAATAATAAAATTTATTTTTTTATTTTGTCACTGGATCAATTGTATCAAGTCATATATTGATCAATTTGGGTCAATCTTAACTTCACCCATCGGATTGATCCAAATATGATCTGATCTAAAAATTTATGAGTCATTTAGTTCAAATTATTTTGAATTTATCTAAGTTTTGTTCGGATCAAATACAAATCACGTTTTCAATAAATTCGAGTTGAATTTTTGAATTACGTAAAAAATTATCATCTTTAAGAGAAAAGGATACAAGTGTTAGGTCATAGCTCATTAAGGGTATTTATGTTATTAATTAAAAAACTTTACTTAAATTTTCGCAATACTATTAAAATAATAGTTTACCAAATCATCAAAATAATAGAGAAGTGCTAATATAATATATAAAAAAATAAAAGGTTAAGTAATATAAATGAAAAAAATTCAGAAAAATTACACACACACGTGAGGATAAACCTTTTAATCAACTAGAATACTCTTAGTTTGAAGATTAATTTAGACGTACACGTTTTTATTTTAATATATGTTATTTAATAATATTAGGAAAAAATATTGCGTTAATTAACATTATAATTTGCTTGAGTTTAGGAGAATATATTTGTAATAGTTCTCAAATTTATCATTTAATAAGGAATGTTGTAATTTGCTTGAGTTTGGGAGAACATATTTGTAATAATCCTCAAATTTATTATTTGATATTAATTTTAATAAAAAAATTAAAATTTTAACTGAAATGATTTTGAATTTTTAATATTTTTGAAATCTATAAAAATTATTTTTTTAGAATTATATTTTCAATATATATATATATATATATATATATATATATATATATATATATATATATATAATTTTAAAAGTATATATACTCAATAATTCAGATTATGGTAAATTATAAATAACTTGAGTTAAAGTAATTAAATAAAAATAATTAGTAAATAATTTATAAAAAAAAACTGCCACCACCTCATTAACTGAGGGAATGTAAGACAAATCATAAAAAATGCTAATGACTCAGATTTATCTAATAATCACCATTAAAAAATAAATTTTGAGTTATTAAAAATATGATAGATTAGCTCATTTGGATAAAATTAAACAATTTCTATCTATTCGGTTGAGGATATATACCAAGGGAGAAAGAGAGAGGCAGTAAGAAAAATACCTCCATTTTATCTAATTTTGGCAACTATTTTGTGACATCTTCTATAGAATTTTGTAGCCACATTTACAAAAATATTTTGACACTTAAATATCCATTTTGGCAGCTTGTGGTGATCAAAATCTTGCTCCAATCAGAGATATTGTATTTAGATATTTTGAGGAGTTGATATAGCAGGATCCAGTATATCTAACAATATAATGTTATAGATATATACTCATAAATATATGAGTGATATTAAAGTTATTTTAATATATATATATATATATATATATATATATATATATATATATATATATATTAGCATAATATTTTTATCATATTAAATATATTTATTTTAGAAAATAACTATAAAGCATTTCAGGTAATGTTTCTAAAGAAATTGCACTTATTAATAAGTTACTTCCTCTTTGTTAAGAAATTAAATGATCAAACTACGCATTTAATTACATTTTTCTTAATCATTGTTCTGCAAATGAATGGCGACATCATTACAATATTGTTTTCGTGATGAAAAATTTCTCCATTTTAACTACTGATCATCCTCTCTAATATGGGTGTAATTGCGTTTTGGAAATTGAAGTTGATCGTAATCAAAGTTGATTGGTTCAAACCAGCTTGACATACTGTACATGGATTTCTATGCTTGCGTACGTTTTATGTATTTGAAAATATATATCATATACCTAAAAATTATGATAGCATCATACGCTATTGACTTTTAAGGGCTCCCTAAGGAAACACTTAGGCAAAATGATTTAAATATAAGTGATGATGATCATGCAGAATTCTTGATGTTACTTGCAATGTTAATGCAACCTACAAATGTTGACAACAAAGAAAGAAACATATTAAGTCTTGAAATGGGCTATCATTATGGAAAAGTCATATTTTCTTTAGGAAAAATTTGTTGATATTCTTTTTTTTATTATTAATATAACACAAATCATTCACAAAACTATAACAATTTTGTAAAAGCACGCTAACTTATATAATTCATATACATTTTCTTTGTTTTTAATTTGTAAAGGAATATTTTCTTGTTGGTAATTTTAAAGAAGAATTTAATCTACACTAAACTGGTGCATACAAAAAGAAATCTTCGAACTCTTCTAAGGGAAAATCAAACTGTAGGTTGACAATAAAATGAAAAATGTGTTGATATGTATGAATTAAATTGATCAGAAATATAAAATATTATGTCTATAAATGAGCAAAGGCAATGTGCACATACAAGTCAAACCAAAATGACCTTAAGCTAGCAACAGGCATCATCTTTACTTACTACTACTGCCATTAATGTTGCAAGCAAAGTCCATCATGAAATAGTAGCAGAATTTTTTACCTTGAAATTTAGCTGAGAAATTTCGATCTTGTAAAACTTGTCAGGCGGAGGTCTTTTTCTGAGTGTTGCATAAATTAGGGGATGATAAGGTCCTACTCCTTCCATGATTTGTTGATTCCAAGTTTCGGACTTGAAGTTTGCAAAATATTTATATGGGAGATCTCTTTCATTTCAACATCATCATATTAATAATAATCACATTATTATATTTGGATTTCAAATTATAGAGTAACAAATATTACAATAATTGAAAAATAGCGAAAATTTGACACTAAAATGTGACAATGACAAACTTTCTTTCATGTGAAAGCAATTGCTCATGAAGACATATTGTTATTAAGACTAAAGAAGCTAAATCTCGGGTCTGAAAGATGTATATAAGAATATGATTGCTCGTATTATTTTATTAAATATAGAATTTCTTAATAAAAATTCAAGAAATTTCTAAAAATATTTAGCCAAGTTAAAATTCTTAAGATTGTGTTTATAAAATATTAACAATTAAATATAATAATCTCATTATATTTTAGCATTTTCATAATAATAGTAATTAAAAGGTTGGTTCAGATTGTAGTTGTTTTATCTTAGTGCAAATTTTTAGGCTTCCATTCCAAAAATAAAGAAAATAAAAATAAAATAAAATAAAAACAGGATGATAGAAGAGGAGTTACAACTAGCCATTTAATCTGAGGTAGGGATTTGAAAAATAGACCATCATGTCAAATATTTGGGTCTTCCTGTAGTAATTGGTCGATCCAAAATAATCTCTTTAGTTGCATTCAAGATAGAGCATCGAGAAAGCTAAAGGGGTGGAAAGAAAAATCGCTATTCGTTCGTGGAAATTTGTGCTTATATTTGTACCCTTCGCAATCCCAAATTGCATGATGGATTGTATTTTGGCTAAAATATCAAATAAATTTTTAAATTTATTTTAAAGTGATAATAAAAAATAAATTGAATTATTTTGTCAAATTTACTCATAAACTTGTATTATTTTATCAAAATTACCTTTAATTTTGTATATTTTGTCATAAAAGTCCATAATATTAAATGAAATGAATTTTTTCATCAAAATTATTCATGATTTTATATTGTTTTGTTATAAAAGTTTAAAATCCTAGATAAGAAGAGTGCATGTATTATAAACGCAATTTAATAATTATAAAATTAGTTTTCCAAGAGAGAAAATGAGAAAATTAAAAAATAATATCAAACAATTGCATAATGGTTAGAAAAACACATTTAAGAGAGTCGAGCTCAGATATATTTCGACAAAAATATAATTTTTTCTAAATTCCTAAATACTTAAATCTCTAAATTCCAAAAATACTGCTTCACTTTAACAATAATATTTTATTAATTGAAGAATGTGAAAGAGCAATATTTTCATAAAAAAATAATTATGTTCGTTCATTTAATTGCAACAAATATTAAAAAAAATAAGTTAAACAATAGTATAATAGTGTGCAAAAGTTCTGTTATTTTTATATATTTATTAATTTGTAGCATAAAAAATTTTATTTTATAATTTAATAAATTATATTTTAAAAACAATAAGAAAAATAAAAATATTTGTCTTATGATAAATTATCATGGGACGATGAGTCCTCATGGAAGTAAAGATAGGAAAAAAAATTTTCCTATCAAAAGGGTGGAAATGAGAGATGAGAGATAGTTCATATCTCGGCTACTTATTATTTCTAAGTTAATGGCATCTTCAATTAATATTTTAGACTTTTACGATAAAATAATATAAGATCAGAGATAATTTTGACAATAAAGTTTGTTCCGTCTAATATTAAGGACTTAAATAATAAAATAATATAAAATCATGAATAATTTTAATAAAATAATATAAATTTAATAATAAATCTAACAAATAAATTTATTTTATCGTTTGTTATCATTTTTAGATAAGTTCTGATGTTTATCCGATATTTTACTATTGTTTTTTAATTTCCTATAAGCATTTGTGACTATCTCAAATCCATGATAGTTAATTTTTGGTGGGGTCAGAAGAATGGAGAACGTCGCATACACTGGTGAGCATGGCATTCTCTTCTTTTGCCCGAGCAGGTTGATGGTCTGGGACTTCGTGACTTTAGGAGCTTCGATTTAGCATTATTTTGGAAGCAGTTTGGAGGCTTATACATTATGAGTCCACTCTTTTAACCAAAACTCTAAAAGTACGGTACTTTCCTCGATGCTTTTTCTTTAAAGTTATAATTAATTTTAATCCTGGCTTTGCATAGAGAAGCATTGCATTGCATTGCATTGCAGCAGTGAAGTAATGCCTTAAAACAAATAATATTAATTAATTTATGATAATTAATTAAATAAATAATATTAAATATATTACAATAAAAAATAAAATTAATTAATAATTATAAATTTTATATATGTTATATAATTATAATAAGTGATTATTTATTGATTCATATTTTTAATTTTATATAGCATACTTTTAAGAGAATTTGTTAAATTTAAATAAAATAATTTATAATAATCTATTATACTATCATTAGTCTTTATATGCTCAGAATTTTAAACAAAAAAATGAAATTAATTTAAATTTTAGTTTTCTATTTAAAACTATTACTTTTTAAATTTTTTGTTTATAAATTGTTTAGAATTTTTAATTTTATATTTAGAAATTTTTTTATATGATGTTAGCTTTCTCTTTGGAATTTTTACTATTTAGATTTTTTAATTTCCTTTTAGAAGGTTATTTTTATATGACAATTAATTTTTTAATTTTCTTTTTAGAATTTTTAATATAATAATTTTCTATAACGTAATATAAAACAATAATACGTGGTTATGTTATATATAATTATTTGACAAATAATAAGTAATTATCAAAAACTAATTATGATACTAGAATTAATAATATATATTGATTGAAGGACATCATGAGAGTGAGAGAGAGAGAGAAAGAGAAGTAGGAGAAAATAGAGGCAATAAATAGGCCAGATAATTTCGAACGAGTCATTTTTGCAGTTTGATCATTTAGATTTCTACTGGATTTGATTTATCTATCGAGTTTGTATACATAAAATATTTCAAGTTTATCTTTAATAATATTTTGGGTTAGATCGAATTATTCATTATTCAATTTTTCTTAAAAAATATTTTTAAATGTCTATTTAGATGTTTTATTATTTACACAATATTTTCTCATAATCTATTGAGAAAAATAATAATTTTCTTTCACAAAATTATTTTTTAAATCAAATAAATTTTACATAAACATACTTGATTAAAAAATTTTTGTTTTCATTTCAATGCTTAATAAATTAATATAATTTATTTTTAAGCAAATAACTGTATATAATAAAAAAAAGTAATTGAATTAAATTTATATAAAATTACATTCAAATTATATATCATAAAACATACATAATAACATCAAACCACTCACAACAAGAAATTTTATATATTGTTATAAATATTTATATGACTAAATTATCTTTATCTTAATATGTGATTTAATCATGATAAAAAAATATAATTTTCACAATTATTACCAAGAATGCGATAATTTGTGATTAATTATTTATATAAAAATTTTATCGTAATAAATGAGTGTATAAGATAAATTATAATATAAATCATTTTTTCATAATATTTTGTCACAATAACTCGACATCAAATTTTCAGTAACCATCAAATCACATATAACAAAAATGATATTATCACAATAATATTTTTATCTCCATATTAAATAATTTAAGAAATTATAATAAAATTATTTTATCATAATAAATAACTTTTATTTTTACAAAATAATTTATTACAATAAATAAAAAATTGTAACTTAAGCATATGAAAAGACATAATAAAATTGAAAGTATTTATTATTTTAAATAAAAATAAGATTGAATTAGATATAGAATTTAAATAAAATAAAATAATATAGACATTTTAAAATATAAATTTATTTTTTTACTTTAATTATTCTATCTTATAATATTTAATAATAAAATTTATTTTTTCTTTATATTATCACCGGGTCAATTATATCGGGTCATAGATTGACTCATTCGGGTTAATGTTAACTCATCTCATCAGGTTGATCCAAACTCAACCCAATCTAAAAATTTTTAGTTTATTTAGTTTAAATCATTTTCAAACGTGTCTAAATTCAGTTCGGATTGAATATAAATCACTTTTTCTGGATGGATTCAAGTCAAATTTTCAGATTGAGTTAAAAATTACCACATTTAGGAGAAAAGGATAAAGCTATTTGCGTCATGGCCATTGAGGTATTTATAGTATTAATTAAAATTTTTTACTCAAATTTTCACAATACTATTAAAATAAAAGAAATGCGATTTAGTTTACTAAATCATCGAAATCATAGAGAAGTGTTAATATAATATATAAAAAATAACAGATTATTAAGTAATATAATATAAAAAAATTCAGAAGAATATATATGTGTGTGTGTGCATAAAACTTGTAATCAACCAGAATAGTCTTAGTTTGAAGATTAATTTAGATGTAAATATTTTTATTTTAATATATTTTATTTGATAATATTAGTGGATGTCTTAACTAGTTAGAATTTAGGAGAAAATATTGCGTTAATTAACGTTGCTATTTGCTTGAGTTTAGGAGAATATATTTGTAATAGTTCTCAAATTTATTGTTTAATAGTGAATGTAGTAATTTGCTTGAGTTTAGGAGAACTGTAATAATCCTCAAATTTATTACCTAACACTAATTTTAATAAGAAATGAATTTTTTTAACTTAAATGTACTTTAAAAGTGTAAATATTATTTTGGAATTTTTCAAAATTGTTTGAAATTTATAAAATTATATTTTAATTTAATAGATAAATTAATTAATTTTAATTCAAGAAAATAAAATTTTTTGAGAATTATATTTTTGAAATATCTCTATATATTATGAGAATATATATCTAATTTAAACGTATACATACTCAATAAATCAGATTATGGTAAATTATAAATAATTTGAGTTAAAGTAATTAACTAAAAATAATTAGTAAATAATTTATAAAAAAGAAAACTGCCACTACCTCATTAATTGAGGGAATGCAAGACGAATCATAAAAAAAATTGTAATGACTCAGATTTATCAAATAATCATCATTAAAATAAAATTTTGAGTTATTACAAATATGATAGATTAGTTCATTTGGATAAAATTAAACAATTTCTATCTATTCGGTTGAGGATATATAACAAAGGAAAAAGAGTTGAGGCAGGAAGAAAAATACCTCCATAAGGAAAAAGAGTTGAGGCAGGAAGAAAAATACCTCCATTTTATCTAATTTTGGCTACTATTTTGTGACATCTTCTATAGAATTTTGTAGCCACATTTACAAAAATATTTTGACACTTAAATATCCATTTTGGCAGCTTGTGGTGATCAAAATCTTGCTCCAATCATATTTAGATATTTTGAGGAGTTGATATAGCAGGATCTAGTATATCTAACAATATAATGTTAGTTTAAAAAAAAAAAAAATATAATGTTATAGATATACTCATCAATCTATGAGTGATATTAAAGTTATTTTAATGATTGGCATACAATTAATTTATAAGTATCACGTTGAAAATTGATAGTTGAACTACAAAAATTAGCAAATGAAATATAAATGATGAACTATATGGTTAGGATTGAAATTTATTAGTTGGTCACGGTATTTACTAGTAATATAGTCAAACTGGAGATTTGCTCACTAAATTACATAAATAGATGGATCATAGATGTCAAGTTGGAGATTTACTCATTAGGGTATAACTCTATATTTGTATTGAATCAATAACTTACTTGAACTAATAAACTTAAAATGATGAAATTAATGCCTGAGAATAGAGATTTTCTTTATAATGAAATTAGTGATTCCACTAACTTTTTTTTTTTTTTTTTTCATTTTGATTGAATACTTGTGAAATATTAAGATTTGATTTATGGATGTTCATGTAGATGATAGATCCAAAAAAATATATTTTCATTGAATTTTTATATTGTATAATATCATTCACTAAATCAAACGTTTGTCTTTATTCACATATTTTTCTAAGTCCTATGAATCTAGTTGAAAGAGTCAATACACTGCTCTTAGTCCTCCTAGCAATTGCTGTATTAAGTAAAATCTAGTTGTGATATAAATGTGCACCATCTCAAACTCTATAATTATAGTATGGTCTGTGAATCAGTTGTGAGAGATGCATTTCCCTCCCTTTTAGATGCCTATTAAAAAATACTTCATTCGTTTTAAATTAAATGTTATTTAAGGATAGAATTTTTATTTCATAATACTTGACGTTTGACAATTATCTATAAATAGTAATTAATTTTTTTCAATTTTACCTTTTCTTTCTTTCATATTAATTATTTTTTATAGAATGCACAATAATTATGAAAATAATTTATTAAAGGTAATATAGTCTTTTACTTGTGTACTAATATCTATTAAATACAATCTTTAATATTCGTGTAAAAACTTTAAACGATATCTATTATGAAATAGGGAGAGTAAACAAATGAAAATTTTCATTTATTGAGTGATCTAGGAGTAGTATCTTGGTACATTGTTATCAGGACTTATTATTTTTATAGTGTATGATTTGTTGAGAGCATTAAAATCGACTTATTAATTTTTTTTTTTGCAATGTTAAAATAAACTCAAGTATAAAATTTCTATGCTATTATATACTAAATATTAAATATAGAATATATATTGCCATTAAGAATGAAATTGTTATATTATTTTGTTTTTAGTTAACTATTTTAATAAAATTATTTTTTTCTTGTTACTATATTATTATTTAGAAATTTTTTGTTTTTATATTAATATGTAATTAAATAATTAAATATTAAATTTTCATTTATTAATTTTAATATTATATATGTCACATGTCAAATATTTATAAATTAACTTAATAATACATATTTAACTTGATTCCTCTAAGAATGAGAATCTCATTCCCTAGAGAAGAGAGAATGGGTGATACTCTCATTTGAAGAATTCATTTCTGATTTTGATATATTTTTAGGTGAATCAAATGCAAGAAATCAAAATTACCCATTTTGATTTTAATTTCAAAGTAATTTTTCACAAAACAAATGATCACTTCTTAGTATAATTCTCTTTTTCAATGGGATTTGATTTTTTTTAAAAAAATAGTTTTGAATATAATTAATGGTAAATTGTTGTTTTATATGGGACTATAGATTTGAAATGGTATCAAAATTTTCACATTTATATTTATATATATAACATAACGGTTGATTTATTTAGTTATCTTATTTTAAAAACTATAATTCCTTATAATCCTCTTTGAATTAGTTTTTGTGTTGACTTTCAATATCATTGGTGAGTAATTTTCTCTTATTTTAAATGTAGATCATATATATATATATATATATATTCATTCTTTGGTTTTAATTTTATATAGTTATATTGATAATCAAAGATTTGAATTTGAAATATAATATTAATATATAAGAAAAATATAATTAATGTAAGATTAAAATAGGAATAAATATTTTGAAAACAGGACTAAACGGATAAACTAAAATCAAATCGAGTATTGATTAGCTTTCTAAAATTATAATTATTATAATTTCAATAATATAAATATGTTGAAGTTGTATTCTATATGAAAACACCGGCATCGATGGCAAAAGAATGGGGTACACATGGATGAGTGGGAGCCATCAGTCGGTTGTCATTTTTATTGGTTTGGCAACAATTCCTATAGACTGCGTCAAGTTGAAAGCGGTGATTATTGATGACCTGGACATGAGTTGGCTGCTGCATGGCAAGGAAAAAATGCGTTGGAGTGTCAGGCGGAGATTTGACCACAAAATTTGGAACATTCAACTCAATTAAAAAGATCCATAATATTGGCACAACAATTTTTGCATAGTAAGGGCCGTTAAAATGTTTCTTGATACTAATTTATAACCTTTTTCGTTTGTCTCCTCTCCACTAATAAACTAATCATTGTAATTGATTAAAAAAACAATTTTTACATAGTTTGGTAATAATATTACAACATACTCTTTGGTACAAAGCTATGCTGAGAGAGCGAAAACCGAGTCAATAAATAGAAAAACAGATGAACAAACAAACAAATTATGCCATGCTTCTCATTCTTGGAAAATTAATAACTGTCTTAAGACATGGCACCAACCGACACGTCCAAGAGTTAGCTGCTGGACCGTTCTTGAGCTAACCCAAGTATTAGATTGAAATGGACTCAAGTCACACGCCAAGCCTGGCTAAATGGACGCTTAACTTACAGACACAATCAACTCAACTTCTTCCACTTCCACATGACATGACTTTGGGGTCATGAATTAGACCCTTATCGTATATTTTACGCTTCAAGAAAATGCAAAACAAACGTTCAAAGTCTGTCCCCAAATTCTAAGAAAGAATTAATTTACCCAGTAACTATATTACTCTTTATTACAATTCAACGTTCAACCAATGCAGCATCCCTCAATATTATTACAATTCAATGTTCAACAACTCCTTTCCTTAATCCCCCAATATTTTGCCCTACGTTAACGTTTACCTGCTCTTAATTGTCGGTCTCAATTAGTCAAGTAATATTCTGGTTTGGCATAATTAAGTAGTATTTTATTAGGTTAGCCATAATCCGACGGTAGAGAGAATTATGCCAACCACGTTGACGTTTGAGAATAGAACACCATTGGTTTTGAAATGGGTACCTACCCACTTGCTCATTGATATCATATCATATCATGCCAAATGCCTTTGCTATGTGTTCAACACGTAATTCTTTGTTCAAAGTCATCACTGTCCTTCCTTTGGGTTACTTCATTTCTCATACTTTTGTTTCCCCAAGCATGTAACCAGCCAATTTAAGGCTATTCTTTGTCAATACAAGTTAATACAACATACAAGTTAAAAATCACCTTTTTTTTTTTTTTTTTTTTTGTTCAAGGGAGGCTCAATAGGCCAAAATAACATGTTAAGCTATACAACAGTAATAATTTTTCATTTTCAATAGCTCCCAATATACTAATAGATTGAAAGAATCGAACTCGAGACCTCTACTTTTTATATATTACACTTCATCTTTAAACTATGTCTGCATGTGCTTCAACTTAAAAATCACTTTGCTTCTTAATCAACTAACAATTCATATTTGTGTAGCAGTAAAAGTAAATAATTCAGGAATATTATCAAATATTAAGAATTTGCCTCTATTTTATTACCATCATACAATATACCATGAGCATGTAATTTGGTATATCAAAAGATAGAAATAGAATAAGATCTTAATTCTATTTTTATGTTTAGTATTTTAATTTATTTTATAATTTAAAAATGAAATTCTAAAAATTTAAAATTTCTACTATATAAATATACTAAATATAAATATTGAAATTTTAAAATACTTATTTTAAAATAGAATTTTATTCCTTATTTTTTAAATAAAATAATATCATTCATTCAATTTAATAATCACACGACATCTACAGTTTAAGATATTGCTATTGTAAAATTATAATTGAATCTAACATAATAATTAGAATAATTCAACTTGTTACTTATGTTCCCTTCCACATGACTCAAATTATTTTAATATTATAATATCATTCTAAATAGAGTTTCTCAATAAAGTTATTGTAATTCCTTAATAGAGTTATCGTAAAATCTTGAAAAATTATAATTATTGTACAAAGTAAATCAATAGTATTTCAAAATCAATTGATACTATTTTTTTTAGCAAATATAAAGCAACACCCACAAAAGGGAGAAGATACCCGCAAAAAGCGAAAAGAAGACATTCATAAAAGAGAATAAAATATTCACAAGGGAAAATAAAATTTTTACATAAAATATAGATTTTCATATAATAGAAAAAAAAAAAAAGAAAAGAAAAGCAAGAGACAAATTTATCAATAGAACAATAAATCTGATTTTATTTAAATAATAAATAATAAAAAATATTAGAAAAGAAAGTAACAATTGCTGATTAATCAGTAATAGCCCTAAACTTATGCATATTTGCTGTAAATTAAAGTATCAAATAATATTTGTATCGAGTTTAATTTTAAAAGTAGATTTTTAAAGATAATAAATATTTATAAAAGTATTAAATTGATATGAAAGTGCAATTTTAAGATTCTTTGAAGAGAAATTTAGGAGTCGCTTGGTTTGTAAAAAATTTACTCTAGAATCGAAATTGGAATAAGTGATTTCAATTCTTTGTATTTGGTTTGCTAAAAAAAGATTCTTGAACTGAAATGAAATTTCTCCAAATAAAGAAATCACACATTCCTCCTTTTTATAGGGAATGATTTTTTCAACATTCCTCCTCTTTATAGGGAATGATTTTTTCATTCTTATAATTCTTATAATTAAAATCTTTAATTGAAAATAAAAATGATGTAACCATTTTATTTTTAGCTATAATATTATTTTTATATAATAGTATATTTTATATTTGATTATTAATTTTAATATCATAAAAAATAAATAAAAAATGGATTATGATTTTTGCAATGAACCAAACACATTGAAAATATAATAAATTTTTTTTTCAATTAGATTTTCTTTCCAATTATGATTCCGAAATTTAAGTTAAATGAATCCTTAATCTCAAGTAATGGATGAACTAATCTCTTGCCATAAAAACTCCAAAATTAAATGCTTAGCATGATGCACAATAATTGAAGGACACTAAATGTGAGAAACAAACTCTGAGATTATCACTAAGATTTCATTCCAAATAAAGTAATAGAGGTCTATCAATATCAGAGTGAATGTTATGGAAGATGATCAGTGGACCCCCGTCTTACTCGTTTTCTTAACACAGCTTCGCACGCAAAAGATCCCTTAAATAAAATTCAACTATCAAAATTTTATTGGAAGAAAAAACTGCAGTCTGCATTAATTAAAAAATAAAATAAAATCATCAATTGTTTTGGTCTTTGACAAATGCCCTTTGCAGCATTTTAGAGTGCCCAAAAGGCGCTTAGACACCAACGTATGCCATTTTGACTAATAGATTTTTATTTTTGGTACAGTAGTATAATTATAACATGTGTTGATCTGAGAAATAAATCTAGTGAAAATTATACAATGTAAATTATCTTACTTGAATTTGAATTAATCAAGACCTACGAGATTCTGAAAATCAGGTAATTATACCAAACAAATTTAATTAATGTCAATAAATAAATAAACTTAACGGTAAAAAAATTTAAAGATTTTTAACTCTCACTGGCCATAATTTGAAATTTATGATATATTTACATTTTTATAATTTACAGAAGTATTTTTAGGTTTGGTTCCGACATAAAAATAATAAAACATTTCCAAACATATGGGCACAACATTACTTACTGAAAATGCAAAATAATAATAGTCATTCTGAAAAGAAAATATAATTAATCAATATAATATTTCTGGCCTACCACTTGCCAAAGATACATATATGTACATATATTGGTACATAGGTTTCTGGAGCAGCTTCTTGTTAAGTCATTGAAAGCTTTGGTTTGCCCCCAATTTCATTAAATTGAATAGCGGTTGTTGGATAGTAATTTCCATTGAGGTAGCCGATAATCACAAGGAAAAATCTACCAATACAACATACATACATACATATATATATATATATATATAAAATTAAAATTTAAAATTTTAAAAAATGAGTGATTAAAAATAAAATTTAATCATTAATTTTAAATTTAATGTTCAAATTTTACAAATATAATCAACTTTATTTATTCAAATATGACAATATTTTAATCTGAAAAATCAAAAGTACATGGAATGAAGTAATCCAAGTACATCAATATAAAGTCTTTGCCGGCACCAAATATTATTGGAATGCTTAAGTCGAAGCGTTGACATCCCCAAAAAATCCAAAACGCAAATTGCAGCAGTTCTTAGCGTGCGTTTCACTCTTCCACACCATTCCCATCTCTCCTTCCTTCTCTTTACATCCGCACTTTCCTTCTTCCCCATGCATATTTTATACTTCTCTATCTCTCTCTCTCTATATATAGGCTTACATGTATATACTTCCTATCTTAAACGACCAAGAAAAACCCATCACAACCCACCATTTTATCTCTTAAACCCTACCAGTACCATCTACCATGGCCTCTCCTTCTTCTTCTTCCTTCTTTCATTCTAGACCACTTTCTTGTAACAATATTATGTGTGTTGTCTTTATATTTTCCCTTCTTGTTAGCTCATCTGTCGAGGCAGCTAGACCTGGTGCCGTAACTGCGTTGTTGGTAGACAAAAGCGTACCGTTGGTGGAATCTGAAAATATGAAACTTGATCATCATCATCATCACCGCAGACTGTATAAGACGAGCTTCTTGTATCGGAATCAGATGTTCAGCTTCTTGCCTAAGGGAACCCCTATACCACCTTCTGCTCCATCGAAGAGGCACAACGACGAGCAAAATTAAGGACTAGGCAAGGAGTACCACCCCCCTTTCAATTTTGTGATATAATTATATACTTTCTCCCCCCATTGTTGTGTTCTTGAAATTGTCTTGGTCAGTTAAGGGTAATGAGTTGAGGTCAGATTAATTATAAGCACCTTTTTTTTTTTTTTTTTTTTCTTTTATTAGACTTAATTACTGTATAGATTGAATAGGAGAAATGAATTTTTTTGTTTTTACACATAGTAATTCATTCCAATATGAAGGAACTATTATATATTTATGTTTTCTTTGTTAATCTTTTAATGATATGATTAGAACTAAAGCAATTTTATTTCTATCACCACCTTAATCTTTTTTTTTTCCCCATTATTATGGAATTCTTGGAAGATAATGAAGATATCAGAATCAAGCGTTTAACTTTCTACATTATGATGCATACACTTAAATTCAGTCAAATTTGTTCAATATTAGTTACTTTTGTAATAATGTTGATGTGATGACTCTGTTTCCTAAAATTGACTTTGAATGGATTTACAAAAGCCATCGTTCGACCCTACTTTGATGACTGTAGATGGGAGGTCCACTACCGTTACCTAAGGAAGTCATTCAACTTGGTTGTATTTTACTTGCAATTTATATTTAGATTTAGACTAGTCATATGGCTAGCTAACCCGCATCTAATGTAGCTCTCCCATTGGAGAGACCACTTACCCTTTTTTTTTCTTTCACCAAATACTCCATTTTCTTTTCTTTCTTTTTTTTCCTTCTTATTTTTCTTTACCCATATATAAATTCACTGAAATTTAATCAACTTCTTTTCTTATAAGGTGAAATTTAATTAACTTGTCACTAGCTTAAGAGAATTGATTCAAGTAAAAGAAATTAGTCTTATGCTTCCCATATCAATTACATTGCTGGATTTTTTTTTCTCTGTGTGGCTAAAATACCTCTGTAATGAGGGGGTTTGGTTGCATTTACTGGAAATGGAAGCAAATTATATATATATATGAATTTTACAATTTTATTTTATTTCCATGGATGAGAAGCTCGTCAATTAGAGGTTGTATTCTTAGTTGTGGTGATGAAATTCATTGCGTCTCATGGTCTTAATTACTTACTAAAATACACATACATGAGGAAGAAAGTCTCGCGCAAAGACATGTTGATCTCAAAAATCAACTTAAGGAAAGAGATTTAACCCTACTCATCCCTTAAAAGAAAAATATTAAATCTAATCCTATTCTTGTCTCACTCGTAAGGCCGCATATTTGTCACCTCGACCATATCTTAAGCTATATTTAATGTTTTCACTTCTAACTGATTTGATTAAAATAAGGATTAGATATTGTATACGGAATGCCACATTTTCGAATAATCGTATATCATTTTATACGTATATGTATGTATATGATTCTGTAAAGCTTTTGTGGGTCTGAACTGAAATGCTCTTCCAATTCAAGCAAGCAGACAATTTTGTCAATCCCTTGCAAAAGATGAATGCTTTGAAGTTTCAACTTTTGAGTACAAGGAGACAAATTATTTTATGCATATATATTTAAAATTTTGATTATATTTTATCACTCTAAGGTCAAAATTATTTATCTCATTTTTTATTGATTTTTTTGTGTCTAGTAATATAAGAGGTTAATAACTTAGGTTGTCGCTGTAATTTTTTTGAAAAATTTCTAAATTGTGAAATTCCCGCATAATATAGATTAATAAGCAATTATTTTTGTATACAATTGATGTGATTGTATATATGAATTGAGGTGTTACTTTCAGACAACAAAGCTGAGTCTTGAGGGCAACCAATAGATTAATATTAGCATTACAAGGCTGCTAGCTGTTGCCAGATTTAGTCTTAAACCCAAAATTTTAAAATTGTACCAAGAATCTCAAAAAAGCTAACTTTTTTTTGCCTCAAGTGTTCTATCTATTGTACGAAATGTATTAGGTGAAGTTGATCAACTTTGTTTGGGCCCTCAATCTCCTGTCTCCAGTGTTCTATATGTGCACTTTACAGATTGAAGCAAAAAAAGGCCTAGTAATCTCATATATATATATATATATATATCCTCCGTTTCTTTGTAACTGATCATTTAAAGGGAATCTAATATTTCATTTATCTATTATTTTTGTACAATTAATGAAATTTAAAGTTTTTTTTTTCAATTTTTCCCTTATACTCATTAATCTAAAGTTATTAATGTTATGTAAAATTTGAAAATTATTTAATTCAAAACTAAGGGTAATTTAGTATTAATCACTCATTGTTCTCTAAATTTAAGACTAACTAGTGAAATCTTCTAAAGTATTAGTTATATATGATCGAAGGAAGTACAATTTTAATTGAATAATAAATATTTATAGTTTTCAATATAAACATAAATTGCAAGTTAAAATTATCAGAACTGTTAGATTTTTAATTTAATAGCTGAAAGTGCAGTAACCATAAATAAGTAAAAATTATTGTAACTATTGAAATATCACCTATATATATGTGTGTGTGGAAACTGAATCTCGACCAACTATATGTGTGTGTGGAAACTGAATCTCACCCAACTTTATTATACCTTTGATCAAGGAAATCCATTTGCTGCCATATTTTTTTGTGTGCACGAATTTATCATCTTCTTTTGCTTATTGTATTAACTGTTATATTTGATAATATTTAATTTTTCAAGAGATGTCGTAGATGGTTCTTCAGGATTGTATATCATTTATGAAAAGTGTGTGTGAGTTATATAGATTAACATGTTTTTATAAAATTGTTATAATTTTATAAAGGAGTGTGTCTTGATTTTGTAAATGAATGCGTTTTATCTCTAATTTGTATGTGTTTGCGTATATTATTTTTATCTCTAATATGTATGTGTTTGTGTATATTAATTAAAAGAAAACATATATATGAACGTGTGAGATATGAATATTATTAAATAAAATATTAAAAGACAATCTCAATAAGTAACTATTATTAACACTTCTTTTAAAATATATTATTCAAGTGAAAATTAGGAGATTCACTCAAAAAGAAAAGCAAAGAAAATGTATGCGAAGGAGTTTAACCTAAAGATTAAAATCTTGATCAATATATCCATATCTAAATCACCATATTGTTACACAACACAATAGCCAGCTAAGAAATTTGCAGGCAGCTGAGAAAGTCCACAACGTAATGTAAACATTTTGATTTTTTTTTTTTTACAGTGAAAATTTTTAAAATTTTCATTGCCAGCTAGTAATGACGAAAGATTTCATTAGATGATATTATAATTTGTTCCTCACGTGGGGCAAATATTTCTTGTAAAAGCTGACATTGCCCTCAAGTTATTGACATTTGGGAGGCACCGCATAAAATCATGGAATTTGGAAAACAAAAGCCTGACTCTGCGCCAATTTGTCTAAGATCTGTGGCTGCCCAAAGAATGAGCCATAAATGTTTCCTCGTGAACCATAAGCTG
>CATIWR010016591.1:0-59701 GCA_949677035.1 Omphalea diandra | reverse complement strand
TTTTTTTTTTTTTGAAAATGAGAGATGCTTTCTCTTAATAATTATTGATTACAACTATTTTTTTAGTTAATTGTACCATATATATTTCATTTTCCCAACAATTAAATTTAGAATTGTTCATAAATTTTCATATTTTGATTTATAATAGTGTCACATGCCACAGATAAAGTTCAGAACAATTTTACCTGTGAAACTGAGTAATGTTCAAACCCCACATTATTGGTTCAAGCACAAGAATAATTGAAGCTATAAATTGGCTAATTACTATTAAAAAAATATTTGATCATATATGGACACATTATTAAAAAAGAGTAAGAGAATCTCTTGTGATTTATTAATCAGGACAATGATACTAAATAAAAATCAAACATGAAACTCAATCTATTAACTTAAGAGCAGGTTATTAATTTTATGAATTTTTTTTGCTGTATTTTAAATGTATATATTGAATCAATATAGTATGATTTATATTTAGTAACAAAAAGAGATAAAATAGTATTTAGCTATAAAAAATTATGAACATCATAATAATATCATATAAATAATTATTATTACTTTTTATTTTTAGTTAATTTTATGTATAATCAAAATACTACACGTAGTCTAGCTAACTAGCTAAGTTTTCATTATTTTACTTATTATATGTTTCCTATATGATAAAATTTTCTTTGACTACTGAAGTGGTGATAAATTTCTCATTTTCTATAAAAAAATTAAAAAAACTCGTGAATAAAAAGAAATGAAATTAATTTTCCAAAATTAATTTTGGCAAGTGAAAAATTCTTTTAAATTTTAATTTCCTTAATTTTGTTTCCTCTAATACAAGTCTTGCTATCAAGAAAGAGCTATTGACATGGCGCGTGGATTACAATTGCTATACAGAAGTGTTGTGTTTTTTTTTTTTTGAGGAAGATACGAGTGCAAGAGGGTGGCATAATAAGCGAAGAAAAATATAAAAGCTATACGTAAAATAAAATAGAATAATGAAAATGCACTTTCCACCTGGCCACTTGGTTAGGGTATCCAATGCCGTCTTATCGAGTTTTAATATCTCGGCTTATACTCATATCGCGATATTATCAGAATATAAATGAGCATGGCAATATAATTCGAGTGCATTATATCATAATGTATTGTATTTTTGTGTAAAATTTTAAATTATATATATAATTATTAAAATAAAAATATCTAAAATATTCAATTTATATATATTAATAAAATATTATTTAACAATAATATTATAATATTGATCTATAATTTAAAAGTGGATAATATTTTTTTTGAAAATTAATTTGAATTTTTCACAAAAATAAAAAATATTACTCTTTATAACATGTTGTAACATGAAGATGTATATTTTTTTCACAACAGATTATGTATGTAAAAAGTGAATTAAACATTTAAAGTATAAATTTTTAAAAAAAAATTAAAATTTAAATGCCTTTTTTACGAAATTACTTATTCAAAAATATATTTTTAATAATATCAAAAATTAAATCTTTAATTAGTTAAATTATAATCATGCAATTAACAGTCTTTTCATATCCTTTATAAGTAAGAGTGGAAATTTTGAATTTAAATTCTTTGTCAATCAATTATTTTGTTTCCCTAAAAGATAAATAATTGTTTTTTTTACTATAAATCTTCAATTAAAATAAAGTGAGGTGCTTAAAAAATTTAAAAATCTTATAATCAATTCATAGCAAACTACTTAACAACAATAAAAAGAGGGTTTTCTTGGCTAAATAACGTCATTAAAAAACACCTTTTACTAACTTGAAAAATATATAAATCCATATCAAATAGGTAGAAAATAGCCATCTCAACCATAACAACTGGAAGCATTGAGAATTCAGTTGGAGCTGATCAAATTAGATTAGGCAAATACTTCAATCTCAAGTGCTGCTCAATGAATGTGATTAAACCCATTTGAAAATTATCCCTATACAAGAAATTTCATAAAGAAAAATCTTATTCCTATTTTTGCTGTTTAATCTCTAAATTCAAAACCTTAATGTCTAATATTGTTGTGACAAACAAAAAGCCACATTATTTGGAAAAATTTTGAAAAATTTCAGGCATAATATACATAAATTATAACAAAGAAGCTATCTAAAACGCCAAATGTGCTCAAGTGATTGCCGAATAGCATTAAAAACCCAACTTATCTTTAAAAGAATAATATATGGGTTTTTTTTTTTTTGTGGGGGGGCAAAATATAAAATTGTCATATTTGCATATTATTATATAGAAATTAACTATTTTTTTAAAAAATAATATATAATTCTTCTGCACAATATTTGATCTGAAGATTTAATTATGATTAATATAGAAATAATCTGAGATTCAGATAGTAATCATAAATATAATAATTTTAAAAAATAAACTTTAGATAGAGCTTTCCAAAAAAATTAGTCGATTTATAGCAACATGATTACACACTGAATCTAATATAAGACCAACATAAATTTCTTTCTATAAAAAACGTTAGACATAAAAACCATAATTTTACATCTATTAAAATTTATTAACGCCTATAATACTAACAATATTCATAAGTTACCTGAAATTTTATGAATACGTGTTGTTAATATTTGTTATCTAAATCAATATAAATACAAATAAATATACATCTTTTTAAACATATATGTAAGAGTAAGACACTATTTTATATAGTATTCTCCACGAGGCATAATTTTTTTATTTTTCTATTATTTTAAATTATTTTTAAAAATATAATTTATTATATTATAAAATAAAAATAAAAAAATATAATTAATTATATTATAAAATAAAAATAAAAAAATTATAATTATTTATATATAAAATAAAAATATTATAATTATTTAGTAATTATTTGAACAATCATTTACATCTAATATAGATAAATTTATAGAATACCTGGTGCGATATAAATTTATAGAATACATGGTGCGACGGTGGGAAGGTGATCAACGATAAAATTAAAAGAAAAACTAAATAAAAAATTGAAATAAGAAAAGAGAAAATAATTGAGAAAAAAAATAAAAATATGGCGGTGGGTGGAAAGAGCAATTTTGATACAAAAGGAGAAATATGATGTGAAAAAAGTGATGAGAAATTGAGAGTACAAGCCCACAAGAGCGACCAAACATGGTTGAAGGCCCACCACCATACCCCAATAATAATAATAAATTAAGCTTTGTTTTCCTCTTCCTCTTTTTCTTCCTATTCACAAGTACAAATAGAAATCCAGTTTCTCCTTTCTATCTTTCTTCCCTTCTCTTTCTCTAACCAACAACTGCTAAAACCACCCTTCCATCCCCACCCCCATGAGAGATAAATGGGAAAGTACATAAGAAAGGCTAAAACGACAGGCGAGGTTGCCATTATGGACCTCTCCCTCGGCGTCCGTACGCGGGCCAAAACCCTAGCCCTTCAACGTCAAGCAAGATTACCTGCTCCTCCTCCACCACCTCCTCCTCCTCCTCCTGCTCCGCCCTCCTCTACCGGCTACCTTCAGCTTCGGAGCCGCCGCCTTGTGAAGCCGCCGTCTCTTGCGCACGATTCTAAACGCCAAAAACCGACTCCACAAAATAAAGATGCACAAAGCCCTAGTTCCAGCCCCAATTTCAGAGCTACGGATTCCGTGTCCGGTCGAAAGAAAGAAGCTGACGAAGAAACTGATGATAATAAGGAAGAGGAGATTCAAGAAAAGAGGAATAATGACGATATTAATGAGAGCAAGGATTTGGGTTTCGAGGCTTCGTTTGGAGAGAATATTTTGGAGATTGAAGGTAGAGAGAGGTGGGTTATTTCTTTATTTATTTTCGATTTCTTGAGTTTATATTTGAGGTTTTCTTTTTTTAAAAAAAAATATTTGGGGAGTGCAGAATGAAGGGGAAAATACAAAGATTTGGGATTTTTTTCAGTCTCTATTTTGGGCTTTGGGGTTGGTCTGCAATTGGTGAGAATATTTACTTTATCAAGGAGTAGAGTTTGGGGATAGAAAGAAAAGGCTTTTTGTTATTAGTTAAACCTTTTTCTCTAGGGTTGGGTCTGTTTGGTTTCTGAGAAAACGGGGCATTTGCGTTTTGATTCCTGGGTATCAAGTGTCTGTCCCTCTCTGGCAGCCTTTTGGGCTTGTTTTTTCTTTTATTTATATATTAATTGTGTGAGATCAAAATTAATTAAAAATTGATTCTAGTTATCATTGTAAAAATCTCTGCTCTAATTTAACTCAGCCTTTTCTCTGTCTCTGATTTTCCTTGTTTCTATACAATGGTATAAGACAGTTTAACTCAATGATTTCCCTTAAGAATTTATGATGCAATATTTCTTTCTATTTTGTGTGTGTGTTATATGTTTCTTCACTACTGGAAACATCTTCCTTTATGATGTGGTTTTCTTTCTGTTTACATTCGCCCCTTCCTTATTTTGAGTCCTTATTTGTTAACTAGGTAATTGAATTATAGCCTTGTTTGCTCTTCTGTTGTGCTTTTGCATGTCAAGTTTTTTGAATTTTTTATTTCCAATCGTTGTGTTCCTGTGTGGAAAATATTGTCACCTCATTATAATCCCGTTTCTGGAAATATATCTGCTTACACCTGCGTCCACTACTGCTTGTGATTTGGTTGATGTTTCGAGAAAAGTGTTGGTTCTTGTTATACAGAGTATAAGAAATTATACTTGTATGATTTTAATTGCTATATATTATTTAATCCCAGGAATTGAAAGCTATTTCTTTGTATGTGGATGCATCTGCAAATTTTTTACTCTATCATTATTGCATTTAATGGTTTCTATTTGAATATTAATATGCGTAAATTGGGTTATTTTGTTGTGAGGCTTATTCTAATATCTAGGTTTTATCCCTGTTTGGACATAGGATACTTTGTTTTGTGTATGTGTGGCTGTATGAGAAGGAGAATTCATTTTGTAATTTCTAGTGCGAACTGTGGTTGAAGTGAAAAAAAGCTTCACTGCTTTTTCTGGTGGCATGATTATGTCCTGCACTTTATTTGTTTTCAAGTGGCTATTTTGTTTGTCGTGCATTGGTGAAATATATGTTGGCTGTGTTCTATCCTGCATGATGAGGGTCACTGGAGGCATGATGAAAAAAAAGCAGGAGGTGTTTTCAATAGAACTTAATTTTAGATAATTTTCACTGGCTGTGATGTTACTCTGTTATTTTCCCTGAACTTGGTATTTATTAGCCTTGTTGCAAATTAAGCTCTGTGGTATGAAATACGTATCATTTATATATCATATTGTTTTGTCATATATTAATTTTCCGATGGTTGCCTTGTGTATATGTTTCATGTTTTATCTTATTTGTAGCAGGAGCACTAGGGAATCCACTCCTTGCAGTTTGATAAGGGACCCGGAAACCATAAGAACCCCTGGTTCGACTACTAGACCCACCAGCTCAACTGAAACTAGCAGGAGAATGCAGAATTCCACTCGTAGACACATCCCAACATCACATGAAATGGATGAATTCTTTGCCAGAGCTGAAGAAGAGCAGCAGAGACAATTTATTGAGAAGTACATATGCTACATTTCTTAATTTAAACTTCTCATTATCACCTTTTATTTTTTGATTTGTCTTGCCTGAGATTCTCTGAGGCGTAAACCGGCCTTTCAGTTGCTAACAGCGATTTCGGAATTTTTTTTGGGGCAGGTATAACTTTGACCCTGTTAACGACAAGCCACTCCCTGGACGTTTTGAATGGGAGAAATTGGACCCTTAGAAGACTAATGTGTTCCATCAGAACTTTTCCTGCAACTTCTTGATTGATCTTGACCATTTAGGCCTTTTGGAGTAGCAGGAATTAGTTTTGCTTCTAGTGGTGATGGTGTTATTTCCATTTTCCATCACTTTTGCTTGTAAAGAAAGAAGTAGGATTATCAGAAAAAAAACGAAAAAAAATTTCTGTAGACTAATGGTCTGTAACATAACAGGGGTTAGAGTTACACAACAAATACAAATCTAAGTCCTTTGTCTAACAGATCATCTGAAGGTGGGGGAGGGAAAGAGGGTCTTCAGAGTTAGGTTTTAGTCAATTAGGTCAGTCTATCTGGTACAGAAATTTTCTAGATTTCCTTTTTGTAGTGTATTTTCCTCCCCTTCTTTTGTCTATACTTGTATTGATGGAACTCTTGGGGGAAAAAAAAAAACTCTTATGGAATAAAAGGTGACCCATTTCCCGCTCTTAATGTTTTGTCTTTTCCTCTATCATCTACTGTTCTGTCCACAGTTAAATTTGGTCTATGTTTGTTTGCTTGTTTGTGTTTTTTTTCATTTTTCCATGCGAGACAATGCATCTTTTCATTAATTTTAGATGACGGTGCCCATTACTTGTGTGAGCCAAACATTGGTCGTAACCGACTAGTTATTTTAACCGTACCTGTGATAATAGGTGGTGGTGGTGGTTGTGGTAGGGTACCCCTTATGGTGTTTAATTGGATTTGGAAGAATCTTTCCATCTCTAATATCACTACCCACTTCGCACTTTCTTGTCTGCAACTTGCTTCATACTACACAAATTACAAATTTATGCAGGTTAACAATGCTCTAGGGCGGTCGAAGGCTGGAAGAAAGTGCCTGTATGAAGTTTTTAACAACCTGAAATTCCAGTATTCTGCTCTGGTAATAGGAGGGACAGGAGAAGGAGAAGAAGAAGAAGAAGAAACTAGGAAGATTGTATACTGTATAGATTGAAAATAGCTATAGGACTGAAATGGGGAATTTATAAAAAGGGTTTGTTTCGTAGTTAAAAAAAGAAGTGGCAAAATCCAAGTTGAGTCAGGACTCCTCTTGTCCTTTTCGGTGGTTACAGATAGAGACAGAATCACACATAACAAGACGTTTGAATTTGCAAAAGCACGGTCAGAAAAGGTACATGAAAGAGCGAAAATACCTAACTGGTAGAAATATTAGCTGAAAATTGGGTCATTACTTGGCACTTGTAATGGTGATAGTCATGCCTTTTCTCATGTAACTCGGGACAGTCTTGTCAAGCCAGCAACGATAATAATAGAATAGAGTATTGGTGATTTAAAGATAGTAGTATTTGGTGGTCACAGTGGTGATGATGTTGGGTGTTTGTTGCTTAACCTGTATTGGGTTGAAACTTTTGTAGAGAATCTTCAATTTCCAATGAACTTCTCTTTTGTTTTCAAATCTTGGAATGAAGAGTTTTTATTAATTTTCATATGGCCATTAATAGCTTGCTTGCCAATTATAGGCCTCAACGAGAAACCTGCCGTGCACATGCGGGCATGCCTTTGACTCTATTTACACTTCATTTTTGGTTAAGATCAAACATCTAATTAATGAATGCTTGCAGAATACACAAGCCACTGAAATGAAGGGGTAGGCTTATCAGTTGCTCAGAATTACTGATCCCCACTTCTGTTTTCATTTTCAATTAATCCTAAAATCTTGTGATGATGATAAAGGCAGATTGTAGGGTTGTCCCATTTTCATTTTGTTTATGGCGCTTTTTTTTCACCCTCTGGACATTGTTGTGCCTAATTGGTAACTGTAAACACCCACTAAATAAAAGCATTGCATGGCCTGGCTGGACTATTATTAATTGGTAAAACTAGTTTAAAGTTCCAACTTTAACCTATCCATAAAACTTCTTTCTATAACATGGGAATTTGTGTTACCATACCTTTTTATTGGAGTTGCCTAGTGTATTAATTATTCCATTTTTTTATTCGGAGTTTAGAAACATCTTTTTATTTTCTAATCATATACTAGAAAGAATTATTATTAGTATAGTGACATCATTTTATTTTCTTTGGGCCGGCTAGATTGAAATATGAAAATCTCATAAAAATCATATAAAATGTTGAGTGATTTCGTGAGTAATGACTGAACAAATTCAAGTATATGGCAGACATTAAACTAATGTATGGTATTGACTATATAGAGGTATACAGACGTGTGTTTGAAACTAGCACAGGTACAGGTGGTTCTGAAAACCTTTTATGCATTCATGATTTTATGACACACCGTCCTACGCCTTTTTCACTGCCCAGAAATTGTAAGTTCTAAAATGAAAAGGATCCATTTTTCACAAATTTAGCTGCTTTTTATTTTGTTTTCTACTATGGGTCCATCAACCCATGATAGCATCCCAAACATGTCTTCTAGTTTGTCTCAATTTAGCTGCTGTTTGAGGCTAGTAGTGTTGCAGGCACCAATTACTTGGTGGAGATGTAAAGGTGTTTGAGGTGCTCAAAAACTCATAATGGTTGGTTGGGAGGATTTGCGTGTCCTTATAAAGTCATCCAATTTAAGATCTTGTTAACATATTAGATTCAGCATAATCTTAAGATATAATATGCTTATAAGTAAATAATCATTGAAGTTTTAAAGTTTAAGAGAGGATGGAAGTATGATCTAGTAAAGTGAGAGGTTAGTAAGTGTAAAGCTACGTAAAATTTTTTCATTTTTAATTTTTTATTTTGAGATTAAGAAATATTTAGAGGTTAATTATTATAAAAGACTTAGGTATTGAACGATAATTTTGTTAGGATAAAAAAGAAAAGTTAATGAATCTTATGAAATGGAATGTAAATAAAATTGATTCACTTTGCTTTAATTGTGAATTTTTAAAGGAATTGACTTGATAAATGTAAATTACTTTGATGTAAGCATTAAAAATAATGATTATGAAAATTAGTAGACATTCATTAATCTCTATTAACTGCTATTGATGCTATGAAATTACAGCCAAAGTTAAAAATATTCATTATAAAATAAACTTAAAAATGTTAATTTTCATTCATATCTCATCGTTTAACTTTTCTCCTAACTTATTTTTGTATAAATTGCTAATATCCATTAATTATTATTTACTTTATAAACTAATCGACAAATGAGAGTAAGAGATCAATTTACCTTCACATTTTACCCTTTATCCTCTTCAGCCCACTCCTATGCATTATGCTATGGCTCAAATAAATCATAACAAAAATCAAAAGAAACATCTTTGTGTTTAAAACAAACCGCAGAAGGAATTACTAAACAAAGCCTTGATGAAGTTAAAAGCAAATTTCTGGTTTGGGCCTAATCCATTGAGCCCGTTGCTCTTTCTATTCGGTCAGAGTCTCACTTAACAATACCCACCGCCCAAATTTTAGTTTCAACTGTTCTAGTTTGGCCCAAACAAGCAACACAGCCCTTTATTGAAAGTTTAAATCCGTACCTATAACTTGGGTTGGGTTGGAATATTGGCCCTGAATTTCCAAATGGGCCTTACTTCTTTGTGAATCGCCATATACATCATATTGATTTTTTTTTATTTATTTATGACCATTGCATTTTCTTTCTAAGGTAACTTTAACATGTTTTAATCATAAAATTTTTAACAACAGCTATGCACAATTTTAATTACAATTCACGTAGTATATAGAGTTATAATTTTATAATATATACATTTCGGTCTCAGTGTTTAATAAACTATCAAAGAGTTAGTCAAATATTATTTTGTATTGTATAAGTAGAATCAATTATATTTTAATTCATATAATATATTCTAAAAAGATCCATATAAATAGATCTATTTTTTTATTTTTAATGATTTTAGAATTAAATAATTTACTGTCAAGAGAGAGAGAGTGAGAGTTAATTGATTTAATTGTATAATAATTTTACTTCTTTAGGTAATATTATGTGAAATTTTAGTTTATAATAAATAATTTAAGATAAACTATTTCCCTTTTACAGAGAATAAATTTTATTAATCCCTACATATAAATAATTGCTATATATAAATTAAACAAAATCACTAAGCACAAATTTGTATATATTTATGTATTTTAATATTTTATATAAAGTAAAGAGACTTTAATAAACTAACTAATGTAATTTTACTCACCATATCCTTCACATAAATTAAAATTTCATGAATACCTATGGTCATATCTATTATGATAATCATTATTATTTTGGAAGATAAAAACACAAAATTGATTTTTTTTGTTTTTAGATGGTAAACACAAACCAAAATCAATTTTTAAAAATCCTTCTCTCAACTTGAAAAATAAAAAGAGTGAATCTGAATGAGAATCAAAACACACAAAATAATTTTGTTTGCAATTGTTCTCAAAAGCTAAAGGAATTGGGATTTTTTTTTTTTTTTTTTGACTTGTGCAGTAAGTATACTTAAAATAAATTTAAGAAACAGAAACACACCATATATAAATGCTTGCCATTTTCTGTCCGCCCGCATTTCATTTCTTCCCTTTTCTCTTCTCTTCTCTCCGTAACAACAGGACCTGTCTTTCGTCTCCATCTTCTCCTTTACCGGCCGAACCCAATGGCGGCAACGATGGTCAGTTCCGCCGGTGCGTTGCTAGCGATGCTCAACGAGACCCACCCGCAGCTGAAGGAACACGCACTCTTTAACCTCAACAGATTCGTGGATCAGTTCTGGCCCGAGATCTCCACCAGTGTGCCCCTTATGTAAATTCATATTACACTTGTCCCTTAAGTAAATTCATATTACACTTGTATCTCCTCTTCCATGTCACAATTAGGGATTTGGGTTTGTATTCATTTCTTAGTTTGGGATTAGGGTTTTGGTTTGCTTTTGATCTGCGCTGAGAAATTAGGGGAAATAGGTAGGAAGTTGGAAACGTTGAATCTTTATGTTTGAATAATGCTATCTTCATTGGGAAGTGGCCTTCTATTAGCTATTGGATTGATTTAGTTCGAATTTTGTGATTTCTTTGGAAGTCTAGGTCTAATTACTCATTGTTATTTGCTTGAAGTTTTTGAGTTTAAGTATGTTGGTTTGTGGCACATTGTGTTAATTATGCTTTGTAGTTTTTATGTTTAAATAAAAGAGAGTTTCTGTGTGACAGTTAGGTTTTGTTATGTTATGGTCTTGATGGGGTTTTTCTGCTGGGCATAGAAATCTAGGGGTATGTTGTTTTCATTGGAATTAGGATCCCTAACTGGGTGTTATAGGGATGGAATGGAGAATAAAGAAGAATTCTTTATCAAAGTTATGTCATTATATGATAAACACAAGCCTTCAACTTTTTATTGCTGATGATTTATTTGCAGTATAATTGGCCAATAGTACTTCATGCACACACGAACTTATCACTGTAACCTTTTGATGATTTATACTGTCGATCGTCTGGAATTTTATTAAGTGCTGCGTGTGTTGTGCACACTTGAATTAAATTCTAATATTTTCCATTTGAATTCTTGTTTTTTCAGCTTCTAAAGGATTACTTGTCACCAAATGCTTCTTGTTGATTCACTTACATGTGTCTTTTAGCGATTGTATCATTTGCTTCTGACATTTTATCGTTGTGCTAGCTTCACCTCGGTTAAGATTCAATTATTTTCAGGAGTCAACGAGTTTTGATATTGATATTGTACCATTGGATATAAATTCTTATCACATTGCCATGCAGAGAGAGTTTATATGAAGATGAGGAGTTTGATCAGCATCAGAGACAACTTGCTGCTTTGGTTGTTTCCAAGGTCATAACTAACTTTTTTTTTCTACTGTTCCTTCTCCTCCTCCCCAGTCCTTTCCGTCCTGGAAAGAACACAGTGTACTGATAGAATGACTGGACTACTATAACTTTTTGAAGGGTTGAATCTTTTCAAAATCCATCCATACTTTTCCATTCATCTTTCTGGGGTTCAATCAGAGAATTGGAAAGTTACGAATATTCATTGTTCTCCATAAATACCCCCTACCCCCCTGCCCTCTCCTTTCCCCCTTCATGCAAAAATGCTATTACTTATTAAACCCTACTCATGGAATGCATGAGCGAGGAGACGTTAGTTGTGCAACTTTGTTAGGTGAGGTTTCTAGGAATGTGTGTTTCACAAAAGATAATGTGTAATGAGGTTGACTGGACATAATCTGTGGAAGACGTGTCCATAAATATGCATCTTTTTAGAGGCTCTTCCTGTCATCTGTCAATATTATGGGTCCAGCAAGATAGAGCTGGATTGGTCAACAGGAATTATTATTTGACAAGACTTAAATTTAATTTCTTTTAAAGACCCAATCATCATTCACTTTATAAGGAGTTTTTTGGTGAACTTGTTTGAAGTAAAGTATAGAAAGTCAGACACCTTGTCTTCTCACTGCTCTTAAAGAATACTTAAATCTATTGTCTAAGTGAATTCTGATGTTTTTTTACCTATAGGTTTTCTGTTACCTCGGCGATCTAAACGATTCCTTATCATATGCCCTTGGAGCTGGTTCTCTTTTTGATGTCTCAGAGGATTCTGATTATGTTCATACACTACTTGGTAAGTATGCTCATCAAAATGCTTATGTCTTGATCATGGAAACTTACAACATTTTTCAGAATGCATTAAAATTTGTTGGTCTATAACTATCCATGAAAATATGGAAATTAATTAATTTAATTGGGAACTATCATTAATAGTGTTTTAGATTTTAATGTTTTAGATTCAATATCTTTTAGATTGCCTTATCTTTATACTCTGAGAAATGTTGTTGATATATGTAAATTTGGTGATAATTCCTTTGTCTGTTTGCTTGACATTTTTGTCTTTGTTCCTATTTTCAGCGAAGGCTATAGATGAGTATGCTAGTCTAAACTCAAAGGCAACTGAATCAAATGCTGAGCAAACGTATGTGGACCCTAGGCTAAAGGCAATCGTGGAAAGAATGTTGGATAAGTACGTAAAGAGCCACTTCTCTAATTTGACATATTTCAATAGTTCTTAGTTTCCTTACTGTTCCTTCGTTTAGGTGTATCATGGATGGAAAATACCAACAAGCCATAGGAATAGCAATTGAGTGTAGAAGATTGGACAAACTTGAGGAAGCAATAATAAGGAGTGATAATGTCCATGGAACTCTGTCGTATTGCATCAATGTTTCTCATGCCTTTGTTAATCGTAGAGAATATCGGCATGAGGTAAGGAGGTTATGTTTCCACTTCATAGAAGATCTGTGATTCATCTTAATGTTATGGCCAATTGTGCGGAATCAATTGTATTTTGGCTTGTTTTTGTTGACAACTGCTATATGCAAGAGAATATTGACATAAATTGATTATATTTTGTTTTTTTTCTGCAGGTGCTCCGTCTTCTGGTTAATGTATATCAAAAGCTGCCTTCTCCTGATTATTTGAGCATTTGTCAATGTCTTATGTTCTTGGATGAACCTGAAGGCGTAGCAAGCATACTGGAAAAGCTTCTGCGCTCTGGAAATACAGATGATGTTTTGCTTGCATTTCAAATAGCATTTGATCTTGTGGAGAATGAACACCAGGCTTTTCTTTTAAATGTTAGAGATCGCCTCTCAGTTCCAAAGTCTCAGCCTTCAGATTCAGCACAGCCAAAATCTAGTGATTCAGATCTTTCCCAAAATGAAAATTCTTCTGTTCCAGAGGATGTTCAAATGACAGAGGGAACTTCAGCTTCAACTGGGATTGTGCATGAAGCAGATCCTAATGAAGCAAAATATGCTGAGAGGCTGACAAAGATCAGGGGAATTCTGTCTGGAGAGACATCAATTCAATTGACATTACAATTTCTATACAGTCATAACAAGTGAGACAAATGTTTCTTTTACCATTTTGTTAATTGTTTAAGTTTTGAAGTAATGGTTTGTACGTATAAAATGTTTTGTTGTTTCATTTGGAGCAATTTTTAAAAGTAGTTTAACTAACTGTTGGGAGTTGCATATAGGTCAGATCTTCTTATTCTTAAGACAATCAAGCAGTCTGTTGAGATGAGGAATAGTGTTTGTCATAGTGCAACTATTTATGCTAATGCGATTATGCATGCTGGAACTACTGTTGATACATTCCTCAGGGAAAATCTGGTAAGCAAAGAATTTTGATTTATTATTCCTTTTTTTAATATTATTTCTGCATTTCTGTTCTATATTTCTTTTTGTTATTGCTCATTTGTTTTGACATCCATCAATTATCAGGATTGGTTGAGCAGGGCCACAAATTGGGCCAAATTTAGTGCCACAGCAGGGCTTGGTGTTATCCACAGAGGTCACCTGCAACAGGGAAGGTCATTAATGAGACCTTATTTGCCCCAGGGTGGATCTGGTGGTGGAGGTAGTCCATACTCTGAAGGTGGTGCCCTTTATGCTCTGGGTCTCATTCATGCAAACCATGGCGAGGGCATCAAACAATTCCTTCGTGATAGCCTACGTAGCACTAATGTGGAGGTATGCTTACTTCTGAGTCTAGTGCAGATTTCTTTTTGAACGAAGAGGTCTTTAGATATTTCTTAAATTTATATTTGATTTCTGATTCAGGTTATTCAACATGGTGCATGCTTGGGTCTGGGTTTGGCAGCTTTAGGAACTGCTGATGAAGATATCTATGTTGATATTAAAAGTGCCTTGTACACTGATAGTGCTGTTGCTGGTGAAGCTGCTGGCATAAGTATGGGTTTGCTTATGGTTGGAACTGCAAGTGAAAAAGCAAGTGAGATGCTTACTTATGCTCATGAGACGCAGCATGAGAAGATCATTAGGTAAATCTGCATGTCACATGCTGCATGTCAGGCAGAGCCTTTAATGCTTCTGTGCTTTTTTTTCAAATGCTGTCATTTACTGCAGAGGATTGGCATTGGGGATAGCCCTCACAGTTTATGGAAGAGAGGAAGAAGCGGACACATTGATTGAGCAGATGACTAGAGATCAGGATCCAATACTTCGTTATGGTGGCATGTATGCGTTGGCATTGGCGTATAGGGGAACGGCAAACAACAAGGCCATCCGCCAGTTGCTGCACTTTGCCGTATCAGATGTGAGTGATGATGTCAGAAGGACTGCTGTTCTTGCACTGGGATTTGTGCTGTACTCTGAGCCAGAGCAGGTTAGCTCTTCCATTTTCTGTGTATGGTTGAATGCTGTCTTTTCTATTACTATATTCTTATGTTTTATTAGTGGTCGATCAAAGTTAAGATCTTTTGTAGTTGTTGCTTTTTCTGGCTCTGATATTTGTCAGATTTCACTCTTTTGCTTCTTTCTATTGTATGTTCTACTCTTCATAATCTCACACCACTCTGCTATTGCAGACGCCTCGAATTGTCTCCTTACTATCAGAGTCCTACAACCCACATGTACGATATGGTGCAGCTCTTGCTGTTGGCATTTCCTGTGCAGGGACTGGCTTGAGTGAGGCTATATCATTGCTTGAACCTTTGACATCAGATGTTGTTGATTTTGTTCGCCAAGGTGCTCTTATTGCAATGGCTATGGTCATGGTGCAGATGAATGAGGCTAGTGATTCTCGTGTTGGAACATTTAGGTACTGCACTCTTGTTGGTTCCTAATGCTGTTTTACTTAAAATGCTGATACCTAATGCATTTTATTGCCTTAATCCTTTTGAACAGGCTAATGTTGTTTCGTATGCCTCTTATTTTAGGCGGCAATTGGAAAAGATAATTCTTGATAAGCATGAAGACACCATGAGCAAAATGGGTGCAATCCTTGCTTCTGGAATACTTGATGCTGGCGGAAGGAATGTGACAATAAGATTGCTTTCTAAGACAAAACATGATAAAGTTACTGCAGTAGTTGGCCTAGCTGTTTTTAGCCAGTTTTGGTATTGGTATCCGCTTATTTATTTCGTAAGCTTAGCATTCTCACCCACAGCTTTTATCGGGCTGAACTATGACTTGAAAGTTCCAAAATTTGAGTTCATATCAAATGCAAAACCTTCTCTCTTTGAGTATCCAAAGCCAACTACTGTACCTACCACCACATCAGCTGTGAAACTTCCAACTGCAGTTCTGTCAACATCAGCTAAGGCCAAAGCTAGAGCTAAGAAAGAAGCAGAGCAGAAAGCTAATGCTGAAAAGGCTACTGGGGCAGAGTCTTCATCAACTGCAACAAATACTGGAAAAGAGAAATCATCCAGTGATAAGGATGGGGATTCAATGCAGGTAAAGATCACTGTCATTTCTTGGCGCCGACAATTTATTTTTCCCTATTTAACTTCTAGATTATTATTTTATCATGAAGTTTTGAAAAACCTCTAATTTTCATTGATGTGGTATTATTTTGTTACACTGGACTCTCTGGTTGCTCAAGATCTAGAACTGATGATCAGGAAATGATTTTGTGATTAGATTTTGTTAATTTCTTTTACTATATCTTTTGATAGGTTGATAGTCAGCCAGAGAAGAAAGCAGAGCCTGAACCTTCTTTTGAAATTTTGACCAACCCAGCAAGAGTGGTTCCTGCCCAGGAGAAATTTATTAAGTTCATGGAAGATAGCAGATATGCACCAGTGAAATTAGCTCCTTCAGGGTTTGTGCTTCTGAAAGACTTGCAACCAACTGAACTAGAGGTGCTTTCTCTTACAGATGCACCTTCATCCACAGTGTTACCTGCTGGAGGTTCAGCTACAGGACAGCAGGGTTTTGCATCAGCTATGGCTGTTGATGAGGAACCTCAGCCTCCTCAGCCTTTTGAGTACACCTCGTAATTCCAGTCATAGTCATATCTGTATTATCTTCATTCGGAAATGATGGTGCTTTTAGCTGGAGGAGAAAATCCAAGGTGTCTTATCGACAACTTCAAATTTGCATGGTTATAGACAATCTTAGGCAAGTTTGCTGGCATTATGAGATTTTTATATCTGCAGCCCTTCCTGTTCTCGAGTAGAGCAATTTTTTTTAGGTACTTCGTTGACACCTGATCGGTATCTGGTCTTCGCCCCATAGGACTTTATGTAGATGTTCTGAAAATGAATTCTAAATCCATTTTATAGTCATTTTCATTTTAATTCACTATCATTATTGTGTTCTTGTCTGTTCCCGTTATTCAGTTACTTTTTCATAAGTTTGTTTTCCTTTGCAATGAAGGTGCCACTTTATGTGTCTCCGGCAGTATTAATTTTTTGCATGATTTTATCTTTTTACATATTTCAGGAGATATTGTGCAGAGCCTTTATCTTATAATAGTTTTTCTTTCGGTATTCCGATAAATGTATTTTTGGTTCACTTATGTGTTAATTGAGATTAAATTTCCCAAGTGATTTTGATGATGCATTTTTCATCAATATGATGTATTTAGAGATAAGAAGTGTTTAAAAATTGAATAAATGTAGTCTTTCAGCAATAACTCAAAATTTAGCATTATAAAGAAGTATCAGTTTCATTATAATTTTCTATCGCTTTTGCATTGGAGGTTGATATTGTGTTACTTTTTATAATTTTTCTAATATGATTGTCTTTATGGAGTTAACTACTCAGCATGTTTGATATTATTGTTGTAAAAGTTTTTAAAAGGATTTACATTAGATATATACATACACTTAATTAATAGAGTTTATATAGAATGAGAAAAAGAAATAATGTGATGGTTAATTCATTAAATAGTTGAGTAGTTTTATGTATTATGATGTTATTGAATAGTTATTTTTTGACAATTTATTATTGGATGGTTATATATGCATATAGTGTGGATAAGTTTTTGTTCAGATATTTTTTTTTAAAATATGATTTTTTGTTAAATTTTCATATTTTTAAGTTTTAATTATATTGTTAATCCAATTCAACATCTTTTGACAAAATTTTTAAATATTAGCTTTATTAAAATCAAATTTTACTCAAAAAATTTATAGTAAAAAATCTATAATCAATTATATTTTTTTAATTTTTGTATCAAAATTAGCTATCAGTAATAATGTCAAACATGTTTCAAATAAATTTTAATTGTAAAATGAGTCGCACCATTTCTATTAAAATAAATTTTAATGTTAATAATTCATTATTGGTTATACATTATACATGTAAAATCTAATTGTTAAAAAATCAGTGAGTTAATTAATCAATATTTAATTGAAGTGCTATGACCATAATAAAATATCGCTTAAAATTTAGTAACTAGTATTATTATTTTCTATAAATAATAAAATATCACTTAAAATTTGGTAACTAGTATTATTATTTTCTATAAATTTATCCATCTTTTATTTCTATAAAATTATAAATATTAATTTTGTATAAGTAAATTATTTTAAAAAATAGAATAATATTTATACAATCATTTTGAAATGAGTGGTTTTTAAAATTTTACCTAGATATTTTTATATTATTTATTATAAAATTAGAGTCAATAATTCAACTTTTAATATGGTATATTTAATGCTAAAAGTTAGTTAAATTATCATAATTAATTTTATAATAAATATGAAATGTTAAATACACTTCATAATTACTTTAATCTTAGTTATCATCAATATATAATAAGTCTAACTATTTCAGCTATCCTCAATTTTATTTATTTTTTCAATTTTATCTTCAACTTCAAAACGTATTAGTTTGCTCTAGCATGATTGTGACTTATTTCAATTTTATCTAAGTTTCATAAAGCGTTTGCCATGTCCTATGTAGTATGATGAGTTGACCATTTTATTAATATGGCACGATATGCTGCCATTATGAGGTGGCACAGTTTACTTAAACATGCAAATTTATTTTTTTGTCCCTAAGTTTTGACTAATCTCTTTATGATGAGTTTTAACAACCCCTAAAGAAAAACAAATTCTAATTCTTTCAATTCTTTTCATTTTTTGGCCAGTTTGTGATAATAGAAACAACCCTAAACCTCTAAGAAATAATTTTATAAAATTAATATTTATAAAATTAATATTTATAAAATTAATATTTATAAAATTATAACTTTTATTTCTCTCAATTATATTAATGTTCCAAAATTCCCTCTCACTTTTAAGACTAAAGCTTTCAAATTCTTTACTGACAACACTACTGCTTTGATGTTGACAGTTTCACCCTCCTTGACTCCGTCGAAGACTTCATTCATGATCAAAAAGTTATAATTCTTAAGCTTGACGAATCTCTCAATCACAATTCAGTTACCTTTCCACATCCAAACCCACATGTATCACAAATCAAATCTTTGAGCATCCAATCAGCTCACACTTTGCTTTCTTCAATATTTGCAACTATTTCTTCATTGAAAGCTTCGTATCTATAGCTGCAAGCGGCTCATGAGCCTTTTAATAAGGAGAGTATAAAGGTAACGTATGAGTCTTTGGTTTTCCATTTTTAGAAATTGTTTGATTTTAAGCATTTGCGTACAAATTTCTGCCATGCCTTTGCTTGAATTGATCACAAGGGCATCGACTTATTCAAAATGAGTTATATCCCAATTTGAATACGTAGTTATTCTAAACACATGTGACATTTTCCTCAATTTGAAGCCAAAGCTTGAAATATTGGACCCCATTTTACTTGCTAATCTTGTTACAAGATAAAAACTATCCCTACCTGATGCACATCTCATTAAATCGGGAAAAAAATTCTATATCAAGTTTAATCAACAACTCAAAGACGCTAATAATTTCAATATGGATGAATTTATTTTGATTTTAAGTTTTTTTTTCTGAAGAAAATTGGGAGAATGTTGGGATTTCATTGGAGTTGATTCCTTTGACAATGGTTATGGTTGTGTGTTTTGATTGAGAATATGAGGTTTTTAATGGGTGGAGATTTAGTAGGTTTGGTTTTGGAAGCATGTGTTAGTTTAGAGCTATGAAATTTGGTGGAGACTTTAATTGTTGAGGGGATCGTTGATTATTCTTGTTATTCAAATTTGGTTACAAGTCTTGTGGTGAAAAGAGGTCAGATTTGCTTTGTTTGACAATAAAGAAGCTTTAGATCTCAAATTAACTAAGTTGCTTTACAATTTGAAGTACTTTCTTTGTCCATCAAAAGATGCATATAGGAATGACAATGGGGTGGGGCGGGGGCAGAGGGCTATCCCCTATTGCTGACCCTACCCTTTTGATGGGGGAGAATTTTTTTCCCTATTCTCGCCTTTGCAGGGATTCCTTGTGAAACAAAATTTTTTATTTTTCTAAAACTTTTGCATGTTTTTTTAAAAAATATAATTTATTATATTATAAAATAAAAATATTTTGTATTATAAATTAATTAATATATAAAATATACAATTATGCATATAAAATATTTATATATACATCTAATAAATGCAAAAATTTATAAAAATACATATAATATTTTCGAGTCTTCATGGGAACCCGCAGAGCGAAGGTGTAATCCCTACCCCTGCCCTATAGGGCAAAGGGGTAGGGATTCCCTACCTCATTAGGGCGGATCCCTACGGGGAGTGGGGAATCCCCTCCCCATTGCCATCCTTAGATGCATATAGTGGCATGGTGAATGTGAGGATGGAATGAGAAAGCCAGACATTGGTCGCTATTGAAAAGGTTAAAGATAAGAGTCTCCTAGATAAGGAATCATGCTTAGCTAATGACGCTTCAATTTTGCTTATCCTGGCTTATGATGGATTTTCAGTGCCTGAGCTTTGTTTGCATTATTTGTTGGCATCATCAAATGTTGATGAAGTTATATTATCATCTGTTATTGGTAAATTGATTTAAAATTAGGATTATGGTGTTGGGTCTTGTTTAAAAGGTTTTGATTTAAACGAGTTTGGTTTGGATGAAGGTGATACTGAAATGTTTTGTAATGCGCATGTTCTAATAACATAGGGGGATAAAAGAGTAAATTTATGTGGATAAAAGAGTAAATTTGCATGTTTAAGTCAGTTGTGTCACCTCATCATGTCATATCGGATAAAACAACTAGCTCATCAGGCCACATAGATGTGGCTCACGCACCTTGAAATTTGGATAAAATTAAAATAAATTGAATTTATGTTAGAGCTAACTGATACGTTTTGAAATTGGGATAAAATTGAAAAAAATAATAAATAAAGTTGAGAATACCTGAGATGTTTAGACGTATATAATAAAAAGTAAAAAATTTTAAAATTTTAAAAAATTAGAAAAATATAATCATGATCAATATGGATAAATACTGTGTCAGGTAAATAGAGCAGATTTTGTCTGTGCTTTGACAATATATATATATATATATAAAAGATTAGATAATATGTAATAAGCATTTTTATTTTTAAAGTATCATCACGGGGATAGACACCATAAACATTTTGTTATGTAGAAATGCACTAGCTGAATTATTTTTAAGACGAGCATCAAATGTTAAAATTAAAACTTTCAACTCTGTGTGTGTGTATATATAACAATAACTTGAATAGGGCTTATTGTTCTTGTGCATTTGTGCTCAGTGAGATTTGATATTGGCCTTTTGTGGTGTGCTACAGCTACCCAGATTAACAGACTGGGGAAAAACATAAAAGATGCCATTGAATAATTCTATGATGCACGGAATTGAATTATATGTGCCATGGAATTTTGCAAAACTAAAGCGCTGAGGTTTGGTTGTTTCGACTTTAGCTAGAATTAACATCAATAAGTGCAATAATCGTGTCAATTTGCTCGAACTTCAGTTTATGCCATAGACTACCTTTTGTTCATGAACTTGGCATAGGTACTAAGTTTAAGAGCCTGCTATGCTACACGAAATCCGCCGTTGGACGTACTTATCTGAAGATTCAGATCAAATTCGTATGGTTTCGTGTAGTAGATTTTTGTATAATTTAGAATTTTCCTGAAGTTAAATGGGACTAATTATTTTACTGGAGCCAGCAGGGGAGCTATCCATACCCTTGAGCCATTAATTACAAGTATCACATGAAAAAAGTTACTAGGGACATCACTTGCAAATCAAAGCTCAACATCACAAATACATTAAACCATATAAATTTCAAACTTGAAAGTTGAAATGATCAAATTCTGCAGCCTTCATCCCTTTAATTACGGTCATGAAAAGAGGTGGTAAAAGGAAGGTGAAGAGAGTTGGTTGCCCCTTGTGATGCACATAAATAAACGAGAGGTGAAAGATAAACTATGAGGTGTATATTAATCCACAAGGCTCCTCTCGTCTCTTATTAAAAGTCAAAGCCAGCTCTCTTCCAGGCAAATCTTGGCCCATCCATCATATATGACACAACCCACCAAATCCTTTTAGTTCATATAAAAATCAACTTCCATGGTTGTGGTACCCCATGCCCTTTCCCTGTCGCTCTTCTGGTAAACAATAACCCCACAATTCATTTCCATCTTTGTCTTATTGTTACTCTCTCTCCAATCAGGTTCTCATGGCTATTTCTGTTTTCCTCTAACTTCCATGCAACTTCTGTTTCATGAAATTTTGCACTTGTCAACACAAATCCTAGCTATGCCCATATTACCATTGTCCATAATATTTTCACTGAGTTAGGCTCCATATAGTAAATAGTTATGCATATATAATTTGTTTGATTTGATTTTTTTTCCTTTCCAATAAAAGGTAGTTTTAATCAAATTTTTTCATTTTATTACTTCACTATCTATATCTAATAACTATACCTAAAATTTTCAATTTTCATTTTATTTTTATGTAAAATTGAATAGATTGTTATCTTGTTTTTGTCAGGAAAGGGACCCATCTAGGAAACTTTTGTAGGGTTTGTCCTCACATGAATTAGGGTTTTCGACTAAGTCATCCATATATATAGCAATGGATAAAGAAGAGAACTTCTCGGTATCTTTAGCTCTTCTTTACTGTTTGTATGTTTTTCTTGATAAATCTTTTCGTCCTCCCTACCACCATGTTATATTGTTCTAACCTTGACTTCTTGCAGGCAACTTTTACTGGTCTAGATTATACACTAGACCACCACCACCACCTCCATCAAGAAGATAAACTTATTAAGCAGCGAATCGATGAAAGTTCAGCTGATAACAACAATGGAATGATTGATTATATGCTCAATAATCCTCATCGTCATCAGCAGCAGCAGCAAATATCTCCTGGGTTTTGCACTTCATCATCATCTCTTGATAAATTGAGCTTTGCAGATGTTATGCAATTTGCAGATTTTGGTCCTAAGCTAGCCTTAAATCAGACCAACATATCTGAGGAAGAAACTGGTATTGATCCAGTTTATTTCCTGAAGTTTCCGGTTTTGAACGATAAAAGGGACGAGGAGCAGTTTCTATTGGTTCCTCAACTAGGTGGCGTAGAGAATGATGAAGAGAGATTGAAAGGACTAGAGAGTAATGTGGAAAATAGGATAGGAGTACTGGTTAGAGAGGAAGAACAAGCTGGGGTTTGGGATAACAGGTCGGTGCAACTCAAGTTTCTTGGAGATCAAGATCTTCAAAACAAGAACCCCATACCGGAGGTGAAGAACAAGAGGAAAAGACCAAGAACTATCAAGACAAGTGAGGAAGTTGAAAGCCAAAGAATGACTCATATTGCAGTTGAAAGAAGTAGAAGGAAGCAAATGAATGAGCATCTTCGAGTCTTGAGGTCTCTTATGCCGGGATCTTACGTACAAAGGGTATTAGATTTCGGCTAAAAATCTTAAAATTTAGCTTTATTTTATTTTTTTAAATCAAAATCTTTCTTGGATCTAAAATCCTTTTAGAAGAAAATGATTAGATCGTATCTAATCAATCAAAAAAGAAAAGATAATTATACTAAAACAGGATTTGTTCTGCAGAGTGATCAAGCTTCTATTATTGGTGGAGCTATGGAGTTTGTGAGAGAATTGGAGCAGCTTCTTCAATGCCTAGAATCCCAGAAGCGGAGAAGACTGTATGGAGAAGCTTCAAGACAGATGGGAGATTCCTCTCTTGGAATACAACAGCAATCTCAACAGCCATTCTTTCCTCCTTTGTCTCTTCCAAACGATCAAATGAAGCTTGTCGAATTCGAAACTGGACTACAAGAGGAAACTGCTGAGAACAAGTCTTGCTTGGCTGATGTTGAGGTGAAGCTTTTAGGGTTTGATGCCATGATTAAGATCCTGTCTAGGAGAAGGCCAGGCCAGCTCATTAAGACCATTGCAGCTCTAGAAGATTTGCAGTTTAATATCCTCCACACAAACATTACCACCATAGAACAAACTGTACTTTATTCATTCAATGTCAAGGTAATACCTTCAAATTTCTCAATTATTCTTCTATCATTTTTACTTGTCAGAAATCATCAGCAAGAAATTAGCTAACACCGAAGATTTTGTTCAAATGGTTCACTTATATTATGTGCAGGTAGCAAGTGAATCTCGGTTCACAGCAGAAGATATGGCAAGTTCGGTTCAGCAAATATTCAGTTTTATTCATGCAAACAGTAGCATCTGATGCAACCTAACCTGGACAAAAAGCTGATGATGAGTTGTTATAGAACTATACATAGATTATCCCTATCTGGATCCTTTCTGTACCTTTTGTTATATTTATTCGATTCCATATTTTTGTTGTAGGAACAAACAATGTTTGGTTAGTAGAACCAAACATTGGTGATTCTGGAGAATCCAACTCTCTCCACTTATAAGTGTAGAAGTTCAAATTTATTGTGTATGAGTTCTCTTTATAGTTAACTTAATTATAGTGTTGATCGATGAAGATTTGTTGATAATAACAATTCCATATATGGCTAAAAAAGCTAGGTTTATCAATTCAATTGTATTGTTATTTTTATCATTTGATGTGTGTTATTTTGGTAAAATTATTTCACTATAAAATTTATCATAAGTATATATTACAATCTGATCAACATAGTCCTAAAAATATATTTTTGAGTTTATTTTTAATTGACTAGTTCAGCTCAACTAAACTTTTGTCTATCCTTGGGTTGGACGAATTATCTGAAGAGGATCGCTTAACTGTAGCAAGAGTGCGAAAAACGAAGTGTTTCTTATCACTACCCTGTTTTGTAGCAGAAGTATTTACCGGTTCTCCGGGGAAATATGTCGGCCTAGCAGAAACAATTAGAGGGTTTAAATTGATCCTCTCTGGAGAATTAGATAATCTCCTTGAACATGCCTTTTATTTGGTAGGTAATATTGATGAAGCTACTGCGAAGGCTACTTAGAAATAGAGAACAACTTGAATAAATGACCTTAAATCTTTGTGTACTGATCCCAAATCAAATTTTTTGGGATTTAAAAGTGAAAGAAATCATTTTATTTAAGTTAATTGAGATCGGCTATATAAATTCATTTTTTTCACTCGAAGCGATTTTGGACGATATCTTTGGAAAGATATTGTAAGACCTCTAAATCATTTTGAATTACTCTTTCATGTGAGCTTAGATTTACCCTTTCCTTTCTTATCAAAAAAATCTAATAATACTTTATATGATTGTGTAGCTGCATTTTCTTTTTGTTAAAAAATATATAATCATTAGAATAAAGAATTAAAACCATGGTTTGATTATCAGGATTAAAAAAAAATGACATATTAAGAACTTCATATAAACAATGATGTTGTCTGTTTTGTCCTGGGTTGACTATTTTCCTTGAACTAACAAAGACTACCTGCGACCATGGTAAGTAAATAGTAGCGTTGACTCTTATGAACCATCTTTCTCTGTCTGTTTTTCTGTCTCGTACGCATATGGGGCCGGGAAGAAGAAGAAGATGATGGTGCAAGCTGCATGGTGTGGTAGCAAGATAAATGAAAAGGAGATGTGGAGACAGTTTCTGCAATGGTTTTGTTTGAATCTCTAAGAATGATTATGAGGTGGTGGATAGTCAACGAGTCCCGTACCTTGTTGTAGGCTGACTTGTCAGGAACCAAGATTTGGTATTATTAGGCTACCATATCCTTGTAGGGTCTTTCTGTAGTTTTTTTGGGGAAAGGTTCATTCACCTTCAATGTCAGACCTTTATAGATTACTTCTCGTTGTTCTTATATGAATAATTGGATTTTTATTTTTGGGTATATATGTGTTTCTGCTAAAATAATAAATCAATTATTTCTTGCATTTCACTTATAATTAGTCAACTTAAAAATTCAATATTTAGAACTCTTTCTTCAGTCCGCGTACAAGAACAGTGGTGAATGTTTAGCTAAAAAGTACTGTCAATTCAAGCCCTAGTATGAATCAATTTTCCTTAATCTACTCTCAAGAACAATGGTGAATATTTAGGTAAGTACCGCCAATTCAAGGTTAAATATCCAACAAAAATTTGTACAAAATGTTGAAAAAAAAAAACAAGGAAATTTGATAAAATCTGATGTGTTATTAGCATAGAGCTTGTAAAAAATTACAATATAATAGCCTTTCATAGGCTTTAGGTTAACTTAGGCTACAAGAAATTCTAATTCGTTCAACACAACAATTCTGTATACAATATTATATTATGATGTCATAGTTAATGTGAATTTTTTAAGTATTTAAGTAATAATTTTATTAGTATGCAATTATTTATTATATTAGAGTTCTTATTTTGGGCTGGATGTCATGCAATTATTTATTATATTAGATAATTCTTATTTTGGGCTGGATGTCAACAAACAGAGATCAATAGATCCTTTGCAACTGAAAAAAAAAAAAAAAAAGGGTTCTTTTATAATTTACTTGGCTTCAATGGATTTCTGTTCTAGTCAATAAATGCAGAGTAAATTCATTTGTGTATTGATGATTAATTTGGTCAGTCCGGAAGTCTTTGATTACTTATGTGGGTCTGTGGTCTGCCTTGAGACTTAGCTAGCACAAAGGTACCTCTGAATAAAAGTTGTGGAGCATATAATAAACGGTTGATAGGATTCAATGATTGAAGAACACTGCCCCATCCAAAATGACAAATTAATTTGAGAAACTATTGTGTTCCACATGCAAAAAGAAAACGTTGCTCGTAAGAAGTTGCAATATTATATTAGTCTATATGAATTCTAACTGAGAATAAATAGATAATGGAAACTCTAAAATATGTTTGGTATCCATGAAAGTTGTGTATAGATGTCTGGTACGTTCATATGAAATTGATTCATCTGTGAATTTAGTTTGAGTCACGTTTATCGAATATATTGAATAATTTCTCAACAAATGATCATATATTGATGTAAAAGTTTGAGTTGACTCAGATTTAATTGGTCTACTCAATTATGTTTCTAGTTTAAAAGGGTATGCCTCAGTTTGATTTAAGATAATATTAATATACTACATCAAATATTACTATTTTTTAATTGTAAATTAAATTTGTGTACTTTTCAACACTAACTAGCTAGTAAGTTTTTTTTTTTTTTTTTTTTGTTATCAATCTCACTTATTATTGAACTGATATTTACATCTCAATTATAAATATTGCCCCATATTGTATTGTAGGTGACTAGGGAAAAAAAAAACAAAAAGAAAAGAAGAAACATTTTTCGACGACTTTGCTGTTGATGTATATCTCTTTCATATATTTAAAGTTAAGATTGAAATAATAACAGGATGTACTCTTTTCTTGCAGCCTTAAATTTGAATTTACTGAAAAACTATAAAAGGTAATTTTTTTTTTTATAAATTCATAAGATTCAATATAAAAAATTGTTTCTGAATCTATAAAAAGCAAATTATTAAAAAAAATCTTACAATTAAATGTGATTTTCAAATATAGCTTAACTTTGTTACTTATCAATAAAATATAAGTTTAACTTTTTCGTTGAAATCTGACATTAACTAGATTTTGAGTTTCTTAACTTTTTTAATTAGTCTAATTAAATTAAAAATTAATTTTTATTTCTAATTAGAATAATATTTTTATCTTTTAGGCTACTTAGATCTAGTTTTTTTATCAAGTAACAAAAAAAATTAAATTTTATATATTTTATTAATAAAAATAATTTATCATTTCAAGATAACAGAAACTAAACTTGAATTTTCAGAAAATTTGAGAAAAAATTGAAATTAACTAAAATTTTCTAGTCTAAAATTTTTTTTTACACTTTTATTTAACTGATAAGATAAAATATTTAATAATCAAATACTTAATTTCTAATTATTCTCAATAATTAATTCAAATAGTATGTATTTTTTTTATTCTGATTTAGGTCTAGCACAAACTTTATTTATTTTCAAGCTATTTAGAATATTTTATTGTCAAGCAACATAAAAGTTAATTTTTGATATTTTTTATTAACAAAAATAATTTATAATTTGTGAAATAGAAAAAAACTGATTTTAAAATTTTTAGGAAACTTGAGTAAAATTAAAATCAATGAAATTTTTTTAGTTTAGAAAAATTTTCACTTTTTTCTCAATTCAAATAATGAAATATTTCTTATAATTTTCTGATACTTAAAATGTAATTTTCTTTTATTCTCTTCATTTATCAAATATTTAATATCACATCATTCACAATTATTAATTCGAATATCACATATTTATGAATGTTAGTATAATCAATATTTCTGCATTTAATTATAATGATGGTGTTATATATTGGTTATATTAAGATTTATAAATTTGTATTATTTAAGTTCATTTTTGAGAATGATTGAATATTAAGTATTTGGTAAATGAAGAAAATAAAAAATATTTTAATTCTTAATAAATTAAAAAAGTAATTTATTATTTAGATTGTGAGAAAGAGTGAAAAGATTTTCTAAACTTGATGCATTTAATTTTTTTTTTCAAGTTTTTTAAAACTTCTTATATTTAGTTTTTATTATTTTAGAGATTATAAATTATCTTTATTAACATAAAAATATGAAGAATCAAATTTTTTATGTTACTTGATAAAGGAGTATAATCTAAATTACCTAAAAAATAAAAATATTACTGTAATTAAAATCAAAAGTTAATTTTGAATATGATTAGACCAACTAAAAAGTTGAGAAACTCAAAATCTAACTATACATTTTGAGTTTAGAGCCATTATGGTTCGGGGCTCCATTGTGTTTTTTTTATACTCTAACCACATTAGCAATTCAACTATACATTTTCAGCATCTTTGGCATTGCTATTAAAGAATTTTTATTTTGAAATAAATTTAAAAAAATAGAAGAAATTTGTTGTCATATGTGATTATAGACTTTTTCAATATAAGTTTTATAAATAAAATAATTGCTATTGATAAGATCTTCAAAGATAAACATGTTTTCAAAATCAAAATTTTTAACTCATATTGACCAAAAAAAGTTATAATTAATTAGGAGAGAAAATCTCTTTTTTTTTTTTTCTCAAAATCAAAATTTTTAATAGCAATGCTAAACATGCTCTTTGTATTTCAAATTTCAAGTCTATTTTCAAATGATTGTGCTAGTTGGTTTTAAATTTAAGAGTATTATGTCACATTTTTATTATTTATGATGGTTGCAAGATTGCGTTATATTTTGTAATGTTTATTAAAAAAACAAAATCCTTTCTTGTCCATAGAATATAAAAATCTAATATATATATATATATATTAGTCTCATGACTTTTTGAAAATAATAATAATAAATAATAATTCTTACCCTACAATAATTTTAGGGAAACCCAAGCCCCAATCCACCTTCAAAAGGCATGGGCTAAATACATTGAAGCCCAAAATCCCCAACCCAATAAAACCCTAACAAACCCACTGCCTCAAAACCCTAATACTTCCTTTCTCTTCTCATTCTCCCATTTCCCATATATCAGCAGCCGCTAAGCTATCCCCAAGACAGAGAGGGAAAATGGTGTCCGGATCAGGGATCTGCGCAAAGAGAGTGGTGGTGGATGCAAGGCATCACATGCTGGGTCGGTTAGCTTCCATCTTGGCCAAGGAGCTGTTGAACGGCCAAAAAGTTGTGGTTGTAAGATGCGAGGAGATATGCATGTCAGGTGGGTTGGTTAGGCAGAAGATGAAGTACTTGAGGTTCTTGCGTAAGCGCATGAACACTAAGCCATCTCATGGTCCCATCCACTTCCGTGCTCCTTCTAAGATCCTCTGGCGCACTATCCGAGGGTGAGATCATGTTTTTAATTTTTTTTCGTTGTACGTATAGATCGATTTATTTCGGAAATTTGGACTTTAGGAAGAAATCCCCTGCTTTATTTGTGGCTGGAAAGTAAAAATGATTGCACCTTTATGTTTTATATTCATGTCTATGATTGTGTTATTTTGTTGCTAGTACAAATTTGTGTTTTGGGGTGCTAAGTTTGGATTATAGAAGAAAATCCTATCGTTGCTGCTGCTAGAATGTGAAAAAGATTTCTCCCTTATGTTTTAGAATCAGGTTTAGCAGATTTGTGATTTGGATTTTGGCAAGTTTGGGTGTCTATGAAGCATCCCATCTTGGTTTGTTGCCAGAATGCAGAAAAGCTTGCATCTTTATGTGTTACGTTTCATGTATATGACTCTGTAATTTATTTGCTGGTACAAATGTGTTTTGGGTTTTCTAGAGTTGATTTTTGTTTGGTTTTGAAGGATGATTCCTCATAAGACTAAGCGTGGAGAGGCTGCCCTTGCTCGTTTGAAGGTTTATGAGGGTATTCCACCTCCTTATGATAAGATGAAGAGGATGGTGATCCCTGATGCTCTTAAGTGAGTATATATTTTATGTGGTATGCTTGTGAATTACTTTGTTTTGCTTTTTTGCTGGTTGTTGACATATGTTCTTGTCGGGTTTTGATTAAATCAGGGTGTTGAGGCTTCAGGCTGGACACAAGTACTGCTTGTTGGGCAAACTTTCATCTGAGGTTGGATGGAACCATTATGAGACCATCAAGGTATGCAGTGCCTACTAAAGTCACATTATTTGCCACTTTGTTTTGTATATTTAAATTAAGTGGATGTCACCAACAGTTTTTATCATTCTGTTAAGGGCAGCATTTTGGGAATTTGGGTTCACTGCTGAAGTTAGTTATACCTGTTCATTTTTTTTTCTTAGTACTAGTATCTTATATAGAACACTGGCACTAGTTAATCTGTATAGTACTAATTTATCAGTTTCCCCATGGAAGAAAATATATCATGTTATTTTCTTTGGTGCTTTCAAGTTCTACATTTCTATTGATCCCACATATTGCATGTGCATCTACCTTCTGTTCTATGTACTGCTTGTAAGTGTCCTAAACAGTATTCTTGATGGTATTCCTTTCAGTTGTAATTGTATTTTTCATCCTCTTTTCCTATGTTGTTTTGTCATGGTCGGCATATCCATACCAATATTTTTGTTTGAGCAATCATATATTAATATATTCTGTGGTTGTCATTGCCCCCCTGGTATCACCTGCAGGAGCTTGAGAGGAAGAGAAAGGAGAGGGCTCAATTGACCTACGAGAGAAAGAAGCAGCTGACAAAATTAAGGGTTAAAGCTGAGAAGGTTGCAGAGGAGAAGCTTGGTTCCCAGCTTGACGTTATTACTCCCATCAAATATTGATATGGAGAGAAGGTTGTTTTCCAAGTGAAAATTTTGAGTTTATTGTTGTTGCAACTAAAATCTGTTTCCTGTTTTGACAATTTTTTTTTTTTCAAGTGGATTAATTTTGTGGTAGTTGTTGATTTTAATTAGTATCATGCCATATAGATTTCTCAGGCAATGTGTTACTTTATATTAGCAATGATTATCCTTTTCTGCTGTCAATAATTTTTATGCTCCTTAAAAATATGGAATTGCTGTGGCTGTCCGTGTTCTTGCAAATATTGTGGGAATTGGATGGTTGAGATACATGCCTGCCCTTACTTCGCTCCCCATGGCAATGAGCTAGTTAGGGGCATTCATCTCTGAAAGTAACTTTAGGTGTTATTGTAGTTCATTACATAGGTGTTATTGTGGCAAATTGGATTGATTTTCAAGATTCTATTTTCTATGTGGTCAACAAGCTGAAAATCCTGTGCTATGTCTGCTGTTTATCTTCCATATTTCTGTCTTTAGTTTTTTCCTTGTTCACTGGATTATACTGTTTTTCCCTGATATTTTATTAGAAACTTATTGCTAATGTTCATTTTGTGCCATTAAATATTCATATTTTTAACGTTGAAATTTCAGGACTAAATCTGGGTAATAAAACAATTACATTACTTATTTTATAAGCTGTAATCTTATTGTCTTATATTTTATCCCTTTCTGATCGTTTCAGTTTTATATTGAAAAAAGATTTTTTCATTAAGAGAGTGTTCTTTGTTTGTATTGATGTAGACATCTTGTTTGTAGGATCGGGAACGCGTTTTTTTATTTCAACACTTTTTTATTTTGTTTTAGGATATGACATCAAAACTACAATTTTTTTAAATTATGCCAATAAATAAATGGCCGACAAAAAGTAAGTTTAAATAATTTTTAAGATAATTTTGTAGTCAGTTTCAATTCGGTAGGCGTTGTTTTAGGATAATTTAAGCCACTGTAAACCGTGGAAAATTTTATATATATATATATCGTGAAACCTTAAAGTTGTGGGTTTAACTCTTTATTTCTGTAATTCACGTATAGCATATCGTCACCATCTCGGCTAAATGCATAATTTCAAGCCTAACATTTTACAGTCAAACACATTTTTGTACCAATCAAACTGCTATTTGCTCAAACAAATTATAAGTGAAAGTGATTTTTTTTAATTTTTCAACAATTATAATTTCCTCTCCCTTCTTTCTATCTAGACAAAATAAAAATATTTTCCTTTCGTTCTTGTTAATAGGGGGAGAATCAGGAAGCACTTAGTGACATCAACTATCCCAGAGGCCATAACTTATCGAGATTGTTATTAGACCTCCACCATAAAAAAAGGGCCCAAGCAGTCGAGTGCTTACCACTGGGTGAATCTGATATTTGAAAAAGAATTGGAGCAACCCATGTTGTGTCAATCTAGAATTTTAATTATTATTATTTAGTAGTTTCGACTCTTTGACATGCTTTTGTGCTTATAATGTATCTCTGTTTGTTATTCCCTATTCCTTATAAAATCAATAGAGATTAATGTGCCTTTGAAAAATGGAAGAGAAGTTTAAAAGGGAAATATAATTGAGAACTCTCTTACATATTTTTTAGGTTGTTTCAAGTGACACATAGCTCAAAATTTATATGACTACATCAAGGGCATGAAATTAATTAATGGCCAACTTAATTTAAAATCAAGTTGGAGCACCTGGGGTAGCTATAAACAAGCTCCAATGTCTCAACAAGTTCATCTATATAAATTTGTATATATAGATTTACCTTCAATTATTGTAAAGACAAGGTATGTGGAATCTGTAGCAATGAAATCAGGATCGAGAAAGAGAGCATGAACAGAATGAGCACTGAAAAATAATCCGAACAACTAACTTTTATACATTTCTTCTTGCACCATAACAAAAGAAAAATGCCTCAATTTGTAGGTTTGTTCGAAATGAAAAGATGGGTCACAATTTTGACAGCAGAAAAGAATCAGAATTGGACGGTATTACTGATCTTCAAAGCATCAAGTGTTTATGCTCTAATGTATACATCTTTCCTCAACAATAAGTCGCGCTGTTTCTTCCTTGTAGAAATGTGAAATCTAAGCACAATCATTTAGATGCATTGCTTTTAAATAACCTAGCAGAAAACAAAGTAAATGGCTTCTGAGAGAGCACATATCAATTTGTATATGGCTCCACATCTCTAGACTTTTCTTATCTCACGTTTCTTCAGATTAGTACCTCCATGCACTGTTAACCTGGTCCGATTGAGAATTTAAGTTGCAAACCATCTTACTTTTTTTGGCTGACTATGTAAATTATGTTGTGAGTTGGAACGCTAAGATAAAATTTAGTATTCTTGAAGTCGTCTAGAAGTGGGTTATATACATCTTTGGTTCTCGTCTTGGACAGCAAACCAAACTCTTCCATGAATGCTGATGTGTCAAGCTACACAAGTAGTTTGTTTAAGCAACAATCACAGATGAGTGACCAACATGTTAGGATAGGTTTACAAGAAGTTAAAAAAAAAAATGGAGGAAAAAGATAAAAAAGAAACATATATTCTGCCTTGCTACACAATTAAGCTAATAACCAAACTATATTCTTTTCGCACAGGTGAAGTCACTCGTATTTTCAACTGAAGACATTTTCTAAATTCTGAGTCTCTTGCCAGGTAGGAAAAGTGGGATTTATCGCTCTTAACAATTTAATTCTCTTTTAGATGATTAAATCACTTTCCTGAGAAAAATTGAAGAGTACTGCACTGTAAGATAGAACTTACAACAAGAGTTCGCCTCTTCTTCCCTTGTTTGGATGATTTAAGCAGTTTTAGCCATCCAGAACAAAAATGGTCCATAAGTTCCAAAAGCCAAAAGTCAGTCGGGAAAAAGATATCAGCATCACCTACGATCGCTATAAATTTTTTAGAAGAACCTAACTAATCAAAATAACAGATCACCAGCAAGATATAGGAATGACCTCAAGAAAGAAGTGGATGCAATTAAAACAATATTTTTCTATGTCAAATAATAAATGTATGTTTCATGTTTGTTAATCATTATTATGCCTAGAATCACCAGCAAAGCTCTCCAAGACTTAACTCTATTTTAAAACATGATTGACCTGAAGGTTCTTCTCCCCCACCCCCCCTCTTCTTTTTTTTTAGTTACTTATTTATTTTTCCCCAGTCAAATTTGAGCCAAAGAACAATATCACCAAATCTCATCTCCTCCACTTCAGCAGGAAGCAGTCACTAACGATGAAGGCTACAAGAAATCATAGTGATTCAACCAAGAATACCTACATAAAATAGCTTTAAAAGAGACTGAGAATGAAGACTCCCTTCCAAGGCTGCAACAAGGTTGAATACAATGAACACCTAAAGTTGCATTTGAACACCTTATGGTAGTGTATCAACATGAACTTCTTTTATACCAGATCAGAATTGTACCTATTCTAATACGTGCCTTCTGTGGTTATTTTGTTTTTGTTAGACTTTGTTTATGCTTTGCTTCTGTAACCATAGAATGGGAGGTTTGCTGGTTCATCAAGCGTGGTGCTTTATAAAGAAACATTTTTAAAACAAAGTATTTATAGAATTCCTCATTTCAATGTATTATTACTGTCAAATCATGTCAATAGCTGCAATTACGATTTGACTATGAAATAAGTTCAAACGATACGAAAAGAAATACAAATGTCTAATAATGCTCATCAGTTCATCAAGATGGCACCTGCAGAAATCAATGAAAGGAACAAATGCTAACTCTCAAAGGTTAGTTTCCAAAAGATTTAGTAAAGGTGTTCATTGAGGATACCATTTCTAGGACTTAGCAAGAAAAAAGAAAAAAAAAATTATGATGAATTATCAAGTTTCAGCCCTTATTTTCAGAAGCACTGACTTAGGATTTGTGTCCTGCACAAGTGTTACAGTCCTGATATCCGACCATTTACTGCTAGAGTTTCTATTAAATCAATAAGGAAAATCAGGCAATCTTTTTAATGTCATTTAAGACATCACATGAAGGCTTATTGGTCAAAAAAAAAAAAAATCCAAATCTTTGTGCATTTGACAATTATATCCAATTTTTTTAATTTTGGTAAATCTATCCAATTTTGAAAAGTTGTTGGCAATTATGGTCAATTTGAGATTTTGGGTAAAATTAGATGATATGATTCATAACATTTCATCTATGTAAGATTGAATTTTAAGAAGGATGTGTTCGATGAGTCTCATTAATTTTAAAATTCAATTTGATATGGATGATATATTGAGGATTATGTCATCTAATTTTGATCAAAATTTCAAATTGGTCATAATTGTCAAACTTTGTAAAATTGACTAAATTTGCCAAAATTAAAAGAATTGGTTCTAATTATCAAAACATGCAAATATTTGAATTTTTTTGACCAATAAGCCTCACATAAATTGACACAAGGAAAAATGAGAGGAGAGAGAGGGAGCACCTTTGCATCTAGGTAGCTTTTGTAGTCAGAGCTTCGGCCATCTTTCTGTGGATCAAAAGATGAATAAGGTCAATCATCTCTGGCATCCTGGTCTATTGTCTGAAAGGGAAATCTAAAAATCAATCATCTCAAAAGTGAAAACTAAGAGTACATATTTGGTTTCTTTGCATTTAAGGAAAAAGTCTAGACTCCTTGGCTGCAATTCACCACAAGATCAAGGCAAGGATAATAAAATTATTTGGGGACAAGCAGTGTTCACTGATGATGGTTAACCATTCTGCAATATATATATATATATATATATATATATATATATATATATATCAACTACAGATTTTGCGGATAATATTTTATATCATTTTTCACCGTAAGCATCTGATGATTTAGAAAAGAGAAATTTAACATCATTTATATATTCTAATCAATTTAACCTGTTTTACATTCCCCTTTGCTCAGTAATCCATTCATAATTTTTACGCCTTTACTTCATATAAAATTTTAAATCCTAATTTGTGCAGTACATGATGAGTAAGAATGAAAACAACTCTCTCGCAATGACAAGCAGCTACAGAAAATCCCAAGCATTGGCATTGCCTTCATGAAACACAATAAAAAACAGTTATACTTCTCCAATGGCATAAATAGAACCACCAAATTCTTAATTAAATCTTGTTTGTGAAAGCAGAACCGGTTCAACCCTTAGCAATCAGTTTAGCACGTTTAAAGGCTAAAATATAAGTTACTTCTTAACCTTACAAGAGAATACAGTAGACTATCTTTGTTCTTTTCAAAGTTGCTCTTACCTTGTTAAATGGTAAACTTTTTGCATTCTAAAGATTGCTTAACTTCAACAGGAAATACTATGTACAAAACTACTAAAGGTTATATCAACATATAGAAGCCCCTCCAAGTCCAAGACCAGCATTTGTTTCATCTCCTCCATTGTCCAGAGTGAACTAATTGTTATAGAAAGCAGAACACTCATCTTAAATGAGTTCCAAACAGAAAAATAATTACAGTAGTAATGACATTACCTTGGCTGAAACCAAAGGAGCCCTGTCACCAGGTATACTTACATCAGGCAGATAACTAAAGTCCGAGGCAATTAAAGACATCTTTGGTAATGCCCCATGCAACACCTCTAGCAATTTCTGTATGTCCAAGGAAGAATTAGTGCAAGAAGTTTGAATTGAAAAAAATAAATAAATAAATAAATAATCATTGATTTCTTACCAAGCAGCCTGTCAGCAACCAACATCTTCGGGGTTTGGGGAAGACCTTAGAACAAATGTTTCTTACTTTTGATACAGAATGATCATTGTCCAATTCCATGATCTAAACACAACGCTTAATTAATGGGTCCTGTAGTGGCTTGTACAGCTCTGAGATTGCTTCCCTGCAAATACATAAGACATGAGCAATCAAGGATGACATGCAAGTAGTACAATCATAGACAAGCAAAGGAAACTTCTAAGGCTGCAATTAACAAACCAGAGTGCAGTGATAACTTCATTTGAAACCTCAAGGTTCTACAACTATACTATTATATTTCTTAGAATCAACAAATTCAAATGTCCAATGGAATGCCTAAGAAAGTTACTTAGTAAGCACCCATGACTTGCCACAAATGAGAAATGCCAGCCAAGCAGCCATCCAATAATATCATCACAATTTGGAGCTAAGGTGGTAAAAGTATACAATCAAAAAATGCATGGATCCTTACCATCCCCAGTAGGTCAATTCACGAGGTTTATTGTCATTAGTGTTAAAAATTTTAAGTGGACTATAAGATACAAGAGGTATGGGACCAAAGAAGATAGCAGCGGCACAGCCATGTGCGAATCAAGTGTTTTTTTGGAAGTTAGGAGTATGGCTGTACCTAAGTTTTATCAGCATAGTTGATGTGTTTTTTTCTACGTGATAGAATGCTAATAAGCTAATACTAAAAAAATCCCATGTTGCTTCTTGCCTGTCATGCTGCTTCTCAACCATGCTTCCTTCCATGGCAAAACTTGATTTTCGGAAAAGATAAGGTGGCGCGGAAGGTTATCAAGAACCTGCATGAAATAAAGTGTACGTGTTAATACGCTGGCTAAGCATTTAAAAGCCTACTTCCTATAAGCATGGAAAATAGCGATAAGAAAGCCTGTCTGCCTGCCATGGTTAGGAAGCAAACTATTACATTTATGGTGTTACCTCATCATAGTGGTTCTACACTGAAAATGTAAAGAAAGAAAAAGACAAAAAGATCGAGATAAATCTTATGGCCAAAATAATATGCTATTCTATTACATAAATCACATATAGGATTCAATTTTATGCTTTATGTGAATTAAATTATTTTTGTTATTTAGACAAACCGAAAAAGCAAGTACCTGCTTGGCTTTAAAAAGAAGTTAACAATATCTAGTCATATAGAAAGGATAAAACAAGGGAAACATCTACCAGCCCCCCACAAGAGAAAGAAAGGGTGTGTGTGACAGTAAAAACATCTCGGATGTTAGAATGTTCTTAGAAATTTCCAAACCCAAAACATCTCAAGTATTAATGTGTTCCTTAAGACATTGCTTCAATTCTATATCCATGATATCATGTTTTAATATGCAAAGAGAAATTGTGCCAAATGTTCCTCAACGAACAAAAACAGGTAGTAGGAATCAAATATTCAAGGAATAACCTATAATATGCTCCGATAGCAACATCCTGTGTTCAAAAATATAGCAACTCAAAAGAGAACATACCTCAAGCATGATTACCCAACATGGCTGGTGCTATACATTCCCTGTTAGAAAGGCCAACATACTTAAAATTTCTAACTTTTAGAACCTCAAGCAGACACAAGTGGAACAGTCTTAGAAGTATACCAAAAAGAAACAAATGAACATGAAGAATGAAACATGCAGTTGAGACTTAAGAATCAACATGATGCACAGGCTTATCATTCCGTACACATGTGAATAATAAAGCTGTCTGCTTCAAACGATTTCTCGTATGCTATGTAGTTAGGTATATCTAGAAGAAGCTTGTCCCATAAATCATCAAAAATTTATGGACAATTCATCAAGCTTTATGGACAGTGTGGCTCTCATCCAACCACTTGAGATCACAAATGAAAAAGGAAAATGGAAAAAAAACCAGAACTACAGGTGTTAGTCACCTCCAATGAGTTTAACCGTATAAGTGAGAAATGGAAGAACCTTCAACAATTCATTTGTGCATACAAGGCAACTTATAAAACATAATTATGGAATTATGCATACAAATGGAAATAAAATTTAGTCAGCAGTGATGGAGAAAAAGAAAAACAAGTCCAGACTTTAAGGAACCACACCCCATCGGTTCCTGTCGGCAGCATCACGACATTCCACTTTAAACTTCGACAAGTGACTACGAACTTCTCTAACAGTTTCTTTTTGTATTTCAGCAAGTGATGGACTGATTTCCACTGAGCTGTGCCAATTGAAACATAAGTTAATATCAAGAAATACATATTAACCTGAAAGTCCAGATATAAATACGCGACACCAATATCACATATTAGATTACTATACATACATATACATGCTGAATTTATATACTCATATCCCGTTAAGAATTCAATAAGTAGAAAGCCAGCATTTTCCATTTTTCCAATGAGAAAAAGTTAACAATTTAAATAGACTACATGTATTGCAGTCACATTTCATTGTTTGACATCATTTATCCAATATTTTCAAGCAAATATAAAATTCTTAAGCTTGCAGCAGAGGAAAGAAGTCCACAATAGTGGTCGGATATGCTTAAAAAGGAGGGGCACCATGCCTTTCCAAACAAACAAAAGAAAAAGGAGGGGCAAGCCTTATGGAATGGGTTGCTAATATACCAAGTTGCAAACAATATTTTCAAATTTTTGAGTCATAGAATTATCAAACGTGATTCAAGAATAAAACTTAATTTACATGAGATGTTTCAGGGGTCCAAGTCACACTCATGTAGATAAGATTCACTCCTAACAGGGGCAGGAATATAGGGAAATCCATACAAGTTACAGCTTCGCTGTACTCCAAAATTTTAGGCAAATTTCATCCATCACCATGTAAAAGATGCATATATATTCCCATATCACTAGAGTGAAAAAGAAAAGGTCTTAGGCTGCTTTTATTAGAATGCTACAGTTGTTAACCACTAAAAAATAAAAAACTTTTTTCAAATAAAATGCTTATTCATTCAACAGAATTCTACTTTGAGAACACCAGGCATCAACTCAGACAAACTAGAAGAAAAAGATAGTTTAATTTTGTGTTAACACATTTCCTAATGAATGCTTTAGTTTGAGGGGCTCCCATATAAAGTATTCTCAATCCACTTCACTTTCTTTTGAATGTAGTTTGAATATGCTTCCAATTTATCGATTTGAGTTAGAATCGGAAATGTTCAGGGTTGGGGGGAGGGGGGGGGGGTGGGGGGGTAGGGGTCTTGAGCAACAAGGAGCTCGCTAATGATAGGACACGGGCATTCCAGCTGAGTAATTTGTTTTGGAATGACTAATGAAAGAAAGAAAATTTTATTAGACATGAAAGATGTGGAGTTCCAATTTCAAACATAGAGGAAGTATAGCACAAAAAACCAAACCGAGTGGAACTGTGGTTTCCATTTCAGATGTACACAAAAATGAAAAACATTAGGATGCTAAGGGGAATAATTGCTTAGCGGTTCAAACAAAATCTTTATGGAAGTATACCAATGTGCTTTTAGAAAAGCACCAAAAATTAAAAGGATATCATACACGTGTTTAAGCTTGATGTTTATTGTATCAAGGTGCCACTATTTTTTGTGAGATAAAAGGATGTAAATGAACATACATGTAAGTCATACTATTGTACACCCTTGCGGGTGCATTAAACATTATGTAATCCATAATGCCCTTAGCACAAGTTCCAGATCCACCATCAATTTCATATATCTGCATGCACAATGTACGATGATGCAATCAATTTTTGGAGTCAAGTGATTCACCAAAAGAACCTCATATGCATAAAAAAATAAAATAAAATGCAACCAATAATTGACTAGCACGATGATTACTGAATCAAATTTGTACATATAAGAATATGTCATGAAAGCTGCATAACTCTGATGAATGTAAAAAGGAATTAACATAAGATGTGTCAAAATATTTAATTTGTTTTAACTTCAAACTTAAGAATAAAGGGAGATCATGCCAGGTTATTGATATGTAACTATATGATTATGTTCTCAATATTTCCTTCCAATTCATTATTTTTTCAGAAAGAACAAAACTCGGCATGCCCATCCACAGGTTTCGTACCTCAACATCAGTACACTGCACACTTCCTCATAAAATTTCAATTATACCAAGCACACCATGCCTTTTAGGTCACCACTAATATGCTTTCTCCTCAAGATTAGAGATGCTAAAGTATGATTTTAAAAAAAATCATGCAAAATATCAAGCACATTACAATATAAATGGATTAGGGCAGATATAGTAGATAGTTAATTACAGATGATGGGTCTTACTTTTAGTGGAACAGAAAGGTCAGCTGTACGCATTATGGCTTCAGCAATGCCATGAGCATACCAAGGCTACAAAACAGGAAATTTTCACAACACCAAAGGGCTAGAAAGCAAAACAAGCAAAGAAAACAAGAAGAAAAACTATTTTCTCATTTTTTATTTGTTAATAAATGATTTAGTGTCGCCACTATGAATGCTAATGACATACAGACACAAAACTAGAAAGCAAAACAAGAAAAGAAAATAAGAAGAAAGGCTATTTTTTTCATTTTTTGTTTGTTAATGAATGATTTAATGTCACCACTACGAATGCTAATAACAGATGGGCAAAAATATAAGTTAAATTATTAATTGCAAATTGTACTGCACTCTAGATACATCACATTCTATTTCATATCTTGCAACTTTATTGAATCCAAAAAACATTGTTCATAACCTATTCTTTTTAACACCTGACTTGAGTAAGTCATTGGCATGTATGACAGACAACAACTGACAATAGAAAGATGATTTTGTGATAGATTAGAAAAAACATGTACAGTGACTCAAGTCAGTGTAACCAAGACTGTCAAACATTGTAGCAAGCAAAACTAGAACAATGGGGTAGTATGCCATCAACTGCTGAGAATTATATAAGTTCAGATTCCGCAGCTCTTGAAAACGTGCAGAGAGATGAAAGTTACCTTAAAAAGCTCCACAGAAGTAAACCATGAAATGTCACTCTGCTTGTAGACTTTATCCAAATGGTTCGTATAAGCTTTTCTGCCTAAAACATGAAGGATTAAAAAAAAAAAAAAAAAAAAGGAACATATTTAAGCCCCAAAACTTCTTGCCTAGAGCATTGTTTCAAAACAATTCAAACAGAATCCCAAGAAATGGGGAAAAAAGGTTTCAATTAGAAACGATACATAATCTACTAAACGAACAAAAAGAACATTTCATCGGATACTTAAAGTTTGCACTTTGGCGTTACTTCTACAAAACCCATATCATAAAATCACGAGTTAACCAAATAAAAATACAGAGTAACAAAGTGAGAACCAAAAAGATTTATTTATGAAGGACCTTCAAGCTGATTGAACCTAATACTTTTCTCGAGAACTCCAACAGACCTCGATCTCTGGGAAAAGTAGCCATGTTATGGATGGTATAATGCAGAATGAATGAAATCTCTAACCTGTCCAATTGAAAAAGAAAGAAAAGAAAATCTTATACACAATACAAGAATTGAATCTGCAGATAGCAAGACAATAGAATGACAATATGAAAACAAAAAAGGCTTACGAGAATTGGGTTATCACCAACAATGAGAGTGGAGTAAAAGGCATGAAATGGAGGAGCTGTGGACTCGTATGAAATCACTCCAGAGGAGAAATGTGAGTGAAATAAGAGAGAATGGTATGTACATATATAGGAAGAAAAAGAAAAGTGTACCTTTGTGTGTATAAAAGAGAAACATGAGCTTTTGAGAAGTGAGAAAGCGAGAGAACATTGTTGCGAGTTCTTAAACCCTTGTAGTTCCAGGACCCTGTTGTGTTCTTCCACTGTTTTTGTGCCCTCCTATTCTTTCGTTTGGATCTTTCAAGGCTCAGGGTTTATGACGTGATCATTATCGAGCCTTGGAAAACAGAGCGATGTGTCGTTTCATTTGTTAAGCAAGCTGGGTTCTCTCTCGCCTCTTATTGTCGAACGGCAGATGTTTGCTTGGTGGGGGAATGGTCGTTCACCCATAAAAGCATGATGACAATATTTCAATGTGGGAATAACCCCTTAAGATGGGAAAATTTTTATTACAAACCAGTTTGAGACCCCTAAATTTATATTTATATTGATATGTTTATACTTTTCTAAACTCATAGAGTATCACAAAATACATAATAACCGTAATATTATAAATATATCCAATGTTTTTAAAATCGAACTGAAGATTGAATTGGTCAATTGATCAGTTCTCGATTCGATTGGTTTAGTTTAACAAGATATTTTTATTTTTTTAAAATATATAAATAACATTTTGAAAATATTTAAAAAGTTAAAAATATATATAATATGATTAAATAATGAAATTATTTTTAAAAATATTGGGGTAAATAGTATAATTTTTAAAAAAATTTCAAAATTTTCACAAAAATAATATAATTTTAAGTTGAATCCGTTTAATGTAGTTTCAATTTTAACCGATTTTTCAAGATAGCGATTTTCAATCTTGAATTGAACCGAATCACTAGTTGATTCTTGATTTTATCAGTCTGGTCTAGTTTTAAAGATTATGAATATATCAATGAGATTAACTAGAATGATTAAGAAATATTAAAAAAATAGAGAAAAAAATGAGAATATTATCCTGAAACAGTAGTATTATACCGTTTTTCAAATCTTTTTAGTTAGTTTATTTTTAAAAAATACCATTATATTAGTTAAATATTCTTAATTTTTATTCAGTAATTATTTATGGCAATATGATAGATTTTTAATTTTCTCATGATGTGCTTTGATTCATTTTTAAAAGATAAAATTATTGATTTTATCATATTAACTTTTTGCATTCTTTTATTTTTTTCAGTTTTTTTGTAAGAATACTGTATAATTTTAAGTTTACATATTTTATTCCATTTTTTTAATATGTTATACTCCATTTGTTTAGTTGGATATTTTTAATCATCTTTTGATTATCACAAATATTTGTTAGGATATAATTTATGTATGTTTATTTATATATATTATAATTTCATTAAATATACTTGAATAATTAAAAATGTTTTAATTAAAATACAAGAGAGAGAACACTACCTTATAAAGGTATCATTAGGTAAATACATATTCTCCTCCCATCTATCTATTTTATACTTGATATGATATAAATATTAGACATACAGAATCAATAACTGAAATGATTTTGTTAAAGTTCATAAACAAATAAAAAAATATTTTATTCTATTTTTTATTGCAGCATGTGCAAAGAAATAGTAATTATACATAAATTCATTTTCAATGATATTTATAATATAAATAAGCTAAATTAATTTTATTTTATTTGAAAAATGAGGATGAAGCAATCTACTTTGTAAGTTCTCTAATAAAATATTGATTTAAATATATAATAATTTCTGTTTATTATTTATATAAAATGGTTAATTCACACTTTAAATTTAAGTATAGATTAAATTAATTAATAAAAAGATTAATTTGGATTTTATTTTTATTTTTATATTTTTTATTTATAGAATAGAAAAATGGATTTTAATTTTTTATATAATCGGAATTATAATTTATATTAATTATGTAAAAATTGGTTGAAAAATTATGTCGATCTATTTAAACTTCAGAAGTACGTTTGAAGACCTAATTAATATTTTTTTAAAAGATTTTATTGTTTGATTGATTCTTCTGTTAACGCACTTAATGAATCCATTAGAAAAGATAGTTGATGAAATAAACACAAATAGTTGAGAGACTTGGAAGTTATACGTTAAAATTAAAAGGAAAAACACCTAAAGTTCAAAGAGTTTGAAATAAGTTATTTCAAATTTTTAAATTAAATCAAGTTCATTATAAATCCAACCAAATTGACTAAATATGTGAATAAATTTATTTTATTTATATTTTAATTAAATTTATTTAAATATACAGTGACTCTATTCAAATATATAATGATTCCACTCTAAATATATTAGTCTACATAAATTGGATCTAAACAAAATTACTTCATAAAATAATTATAGATTTACACGATTTAGTTTAATGCACTTTAAAATAAATGTCAAATTAAATACAAAAAATTCAATTTGATATATTTTCAAATCAAACCAAATTATTTATATATAAAAATAAATCATACTTAATTAAAAGTTTTAAGGCTTGATCTGATTTTAATATAGTTCGTTACTTTGTGTATAAATAAATTTATTTTATACAATAAAAATAATTGATAAGATTTAGTACTCCTTTAAAGTTTGAGCATAATCTCATGAAAAAATTTGTGAAAATTGATTTAAAAGAAAAACTTGTTATTTATATAATGAACGGAACGAAATAGATATTCCAATGTATTGGAATGTTAAGGTTATATATAGAAAGAATTAAGTGATTTAAAGTGATCAAATAAATATTTTTATATGTGTGTATGTAATATGATTTACAATTTAATTTGATCTTTAATAAAATAAAAATTAAAAAAATTTGAAAATAAAAATAAATTTTATCTTTTCAAATCAAATTGTCAAAAACAATTTGATCTGATATAGTTTAACAATGCAGATCAAATAATAAACACTCCTAAAAATAATTATTATAGATATTTAATGCCCTGCGATGCTATCGTCGGCGTGATGAGGTGAAATGTTGTTGACGACATGGCACTTTTGTGGTTGATGCGGCCTGTAACATACCATGAAGAGAAATTAAATAAGAGGCAAAAAAAAATAATTTTTATTTATTAGAGAGAAATTTAAATTCATTAAATATAAATTTACTTTTTTAATTCATTGAAAGATATAATATATAAAGATAAATTAAAAATATTTTAATAACTTAACATATTTCACTTTTTTTAACTCTCAATTTCTCTCTAAAGTAGAGAGAAATTTTTATTGATATATTTTTCTTCATTTATTTTCTTTCTCTTAATGTAATTTTTCTTCAATTTTCTTCATTTATTTTTTCTCTCTTATTTACAAACTAAACAAGAGAAATAATTTTAGTTTCTTTGCTCCTCACTTCTCTCCAACCAAACAAAGGATTAGTGATGAGGATAACAACACTTATGAGTTTCTTCTTAATAAAAATAGATTGCATCGATGATGATTAAAGTTATTGGTTCAAGAAAAAAAAATAATGAATTTTCATAACTTATAATCTCTATTTAAATTGTATAAAATTATTGTTCTTCGTTTTCTTCTTATGTGCTGGGTTTTTTTAAAGAAATACACGCATACTTAACTTTTGTTTTCCTTTTTACATTAATGTGGTGGAAAATTATCGTTAGTTCTAAGCAACTGCATTTAGCATTTAACTCAATTCAAATGAGTTTGAATTTCAATCTGAGCTAACCCAAAATCCAAAAATCCAACACATCATATAACATGGCACACATAGTAATATGGTTACAAAACAATTTCTTGTGTAAATCCTCAAGCATATATTCATCCAATATATGTATGACCTATAAAAGACAAATTAATTATAAAAACTATGGATAAAAAAAGGTTAAGTTACATATTTATATTAAATAAAATTGATTAATTAACAACTAAACAGCTATAGATAGACTATAATGTATGCAGGTAAGAATTTTTCCAAAGCACAAATAACTTGATCTAATTCCAGAATCAAATCCAGCCGATAAGCTTTCTTCTCCTTCAAACTCATCACAACACTGATTTAATTTTAAGCTACACAAGGCTGCCCAAGCACAAATTAATATTTTTGTGGTGGGTTCAACTGGGCATAATTGTTATTTTTGTAGCTTTGGAGTTCATGGAAAGAGTGATTAGGAGACAAGAAAGAAACAATAATCTTCTTCTTGAAATTGGGAGAAATCCAAGTCTGATTTGACGGAGACTGCTTTGTTTCATTGTCTCCTAGATCATGGGTTTGGCCGGAAATTATGCTAAAGCTATATGGGCTGGACCATAAGAAAAAACGAAGGAAGAAACCTGGGAAACGTACAATACGACCATATATACTTGGGCTTTGGTGCGAGTTTGCTCACTGCTAGAGCCAAGAAAGAGAGACGTAAGCTGTTCAGATTCATTGAATCCTACTATGAAATTCTCAAGATTTTAAGTAGATTCCAATCAATCATTTTGGTTCAATAGTGTATCATATCAATCAATAATTAAATTTATAAATGCCCAAACCCAATATATATATAGTTGCTTGATACACTTTTCCACTTTAATCACTCTTCACTGAAAATAATATTGATCATTGATGATGACCATCTTATCTATATATTAATTAATAAATCTCTCACATAACATAATGTGTATTTATTGGATTTTAAAAGCAACTCTGTCCCTTTCATCAGTATTATTTTTAACAATATGTCATAACTACAATGTGTTTCTAAAGAAAAATAAAATGAGTATAATATGAGACCATGATCTTCTGGACCTTAATGATGATTAGATCACCCAACTAAGAAATGACCACCATTTTCAAATATTATTTTCTAATACTTTTATCCAAGTACAACAATAATAGTGATAAGATAATTTATGGGATTTTAATAATACAACATTAAGAATGTTTTTTTTCTTGTGAGGTAGTCTAGATTTTAGTTTAAGATAATGATATTCGGCTCAAACTAAGATATAATCAATGTATTTTAAATAAAAAATAAATAATTAATCTTATTTATAAATGATAATTTTATTTTTAATCAACGTATATATTTTCAATATAAGTTTAAATTTTATTAAAGATTATTTTATTCTTTTCATCAATTTCACAGTAAATATATCTCAATAAATATATCTAAATTTTACAATTATACCTATATTCAAACGCATTTATTACACCACAACTTCAGCCAATGAGCATTATTATTTAAAAAAAAAAAGAGATAATACAAACACTAATTAATAATAACAAATAATAACATTTTTAAATGTATTCAATTCATATAAAGGATGAGTCTTAATATCGCTTAGAGTGATATTTAATTTTTGATTAATAAGTGAATTGTTTTAAAAATATATTTATTATAAATAAAAATATTGATCCTATATTCATCACAGAAAAAAAAAAAAAGTTGATTGTTATTAGGAGGGGCGAGAATTTAGTTGCTTCGGTTTGTTTGATTTAATTTCTTACCAAAATCAAATAATTCAAATTTTATGTTTTGAGAATAGAATCAAACTAATATTTTTTGAAAAACCAAATAAAGCAAACTAAATAAACTAAACTTTATATACTTCCAAATTAAACCAAATCAAATTTATAAAATTTCAAGTTGATTCATTTTTATTTGATTAAATTACATATATTTTAAATTAGTTTGATTCAAATTAATTTAATTTATTAATAATTGCAATTTATTTAGTTTATTTAATTTTTTATATAAAAAACTAAATCGAGACTTTAAAATTAAAATTATGAACCGAATCAATTTACATTGAAAAATCAAATTGAACTAATTGAATAAAAACTATTTGGTCAATTTCTTCGATTTGATTATGTTTTTTGCTCACCTATAGCGATTAGAGTTATTCAAATATTCAGTTTAGTTCCAAACCGAAACGAACTAAATTTCATAATTTAAATAAGAAAAGAAAGAAATAATTATTTGAATATGATTTAATTCAATTTATACTGATTTTTTTAGAAAACATCTTTAAAATGTTTTATCTTAAATAATAATTTTTAAATATATTTATATAAAAATAGTAATATTTTAGTTTTAGTTTTAATGTGGTTCAGTTTAATTTAAATTATTTTAATATGATTTGATTACATTTCAATCAATTCAATTCAATTTATTAATTAAATCATCATGATCAATTTAAAATAAATTAATTAAAAAATTAAAGTCTAAATTATATAAAATCTTGAATCAACCAAATCAATTTAATTCCATAAATTTATCGGCCAGGCATGCTTCGTGTTTCTCTCATTGTCTTGTATTTTTATAATAAAAATCAACAAATCATGTTCCTTCTTGTTTTGGTAATCACATAAAATAGTTGATATGCTAGTTGATTATGATTCAATAAGCAACTGTGCCATGTCTTTTACTATTGTAAAAGCATATGCATATTTTCCACGTGCTTTCGTTCTACTGCCATCGGCAACCAATGGATGCGTCGTGCCGGCACCGAATGGACTATCAAATTTTCCCTTCTGCCCTCCCTTTTTTAACAAAAAAAATAAAATAAAATAAAATAAGGGAAGAAGGAATATTATCAAATTTATCCATTTAAAGTGCAAAATAATAGGACTTAAGTATAAATGCTTAATGCAAATAAAATCTATGAACTTTTGATGGTTTTATAATTTCATCACGAAATTTTGTTTTTTTATAATTTTATATATTAATATTCATATTTTTGTAATTGTATCATTAATTAAATCTCAAATAAATTTAAATGTTAAATTACTAGTATATCTTATTAGAGGGGGAAAACATGAAATAGACAAATTTTGATTAAATGCAATTCATGAAAAAAGTTATGAATTTTCTCAAAATATAATTTTCCTTTTACCAATAAACCCAAGCATTATAAAAAAAAAAAATCATATAATGTGTTTTCCCTTTTGATTAATTTTTCTATATGGAGTTTTTTTCTTTTTGGCTACATATATGCACTTTAAAAATACAAATTCACGTGTTAAATTTTTAAAATTAAAAATTCATATGATAAAATTTTTAAAAAAAATAACAAAATTCATTTTCATCATTGTGCCAATTATAAATTTATAGCATTTTATATTTGTTATGTCCAAATCTTTATTTCTTCCTCCTCCGTAACTCTAGTTACTGAAATCATTTTCTCATCCCTATGTTTAAATTTAGCCAAAATAATATTTTTATTACTTAAAAAAATGAATGTTATGGGTAAAAGACATTTTGGTCATGCTATATATATATATATATATATATATATAGGGAAGAGAAAGAGAGAGGAATGCATATATAATATATTTGTTGACATATTGTTGCTGTTGGTAATGTTTTAATCGATTGCCCTACCAAATCTAATACATATTGGATGATACATCAGCAATAGAGAATCAATATATAATAAATTCAAAAAGGCCATTTTGACAATGATCCTGATTCAACAATATCAAAATATAATAAATTCCAAAAAACATATGTTTTCAATAATCAAATATTTTGTATTTATTATTAATTATATAATAATAAATTTTATTTAAAACTATACATGAGATTTCAAATTTTGAAATGTGTAAATTTTTTTATGATAGAAATTATTATATTTCTTAGTATATAAAAAGTAAGGTTGATAATTTTTTACACAACTTGATTAAACGATATAATACAACGTGTAGTTAAATGAGTTTGGATTTAACATAAATAAATTTGGGTTATAAACAAATCAATCTATTTATGATATGACAAAAAACAAATTTAAATGGGTTGGTTCACCTAACCTGCAATAAACACTATTATATAATTGAGTTAATATATAATACATGACATAAATATATACATTTAAATATGATTTTAATAAATATATTTATATATAAGAAAATATTTTTGAATTCAATTTTATATTTACTTAAATTTTTAATATCTAGTATCTATTTTAACAATATATAAACAATATATAAATATTTGTTAGTTAAAATTAAAAATTTTTATTTTTTCATCTATTTTTAAATATTTGTTAGTTAAAATTAAAAAATATATGTATGTATACAGAAAGAGAGAGAGAGTTTTTTAGAGATACACTTAAGTGAATAAAAAGAGTTGTGAAAATTTTCTTTTTTTTTTTTTGAACAGGAAATTTTTTTATATAATTATTTTATATGGTACTTAAATAATTTTGATGCTTAATTGATTAAAAGTTCACTTGAAAATAATATTATAAATAAATTTAAAATAAAAGTATTGTATTAATAAAAAATAAATTTTAAGATAAAATTAAAAGACGATATAATTCTGAAACTTTTTTAATAATTTGTTGATTATACTAAATATATATATTCTTTTTTTTTTTTCGTATTACAATTTGGGGCGGAAGAAGTTGAACTAAAGATTTCGAAATCTTTAATCAAATACATAATCAACTAAGTTAAGTTTGAAAGTGTACTAATTATATACATTCAATAAGGTTTTTTTTTTTAATCAATGCATTCAATAAAGATCAGATCATTTACATGGAACTACAAATTGGGGAATGAAGCAATGAATTGAAGACTCACCCAAAAGGGTTGAAACAGAGAATCCCAACTCTTTTGGTTGGTTCAGCTTATTACAGTATTGATTTGACCCATGATTGCGCTTTGTCAGCAGCGTAAAAGAGCCTATGTTGGGTTGGGTTTCAGCTTTACAAAGATATTTCAGTAGTAAATGCACCAACGCAATCAATGGATGAAACAGGGTGAGCAATTACAATCCTCTTCACTTTTAAAATATACATAATAATATGTAAATTTATTTTATTTGCTCCCTTTGGAAAAAAAGAGAGAATTAAAAGAAATATAAATTTAAATGACTTTTAATTAGTAATTGAAAACTATATACTTAAAGAATAAATAAATATCCAACCAAAATATATATACTTTCTTCAAAAAAAATATAAATACTTAATAATCAATATATTTCTAAAAAATAAGCATATTGTAAAATAATTTATTTATGTATTAATTATCTAATTGAATCGTACATTGTATCGTAAAAAAAATTAGTATATAAATTTTTACACCTCCTTATTCTTATAAAAATAAATATATGACTTTTGATAAAAAAAAAATATTAAACTCAAAAACCTTATTGAAATAAATAAATAAAAAGTGGCTTGTGTCCTGCTATGAGGTCACACTATTTTGACAAGTGTAAGTAGCATATTCGGTGGACAAAAGAGAAAAGGATGAAAAAGAAGAAGCAAAACAAACGACCCCACAGGACACAAGCCACTTTTAATTATTTTTTAATTTAATTAATTGAATAATAAATAAAATTTAAACATATAATTAAAATAATTTTAAAAAATGTAAAATATAAAACTATTTATAATAATTAAAAATAAAAATAAAAATAAACACCGATTTTTTTTCTACTTAATCAATCGATCTATTAATTTGATTCGATTTTTAAAATATTGCCAGCAATCACTTTAACTGAAAATTTTGGAAGACAATTTTTTGAGCTTTTTTTTAAAAAAATATACCATTCTTTATTTTATTCTGAAACATATAAGTTTTGAAACTTAAATATTTATTATTATTTTATCTTAACAATTTAGATAATATTTAATAAGATATAATATAATATAATAAAAAATTTTAATTTAATAATTCATTGAATTTATATTTAATTATATCTTATTAAATATTATTTGATAATAATTTAATAGTATATATATCTTTTTGAAACCTAAATGTTTCGATTTTTTTTTTTTAATAAAAGGGCCAAAAATTACAAGTAAGTGGAGACTTCTCTTTGTTAAACACCTGGCCATCCATATAGTCCGCTTGTTTAAAGCCTTAGGTTACATACGTCACTGAGTTAAATGTTTCGAATTTAACTCCTCACACTTTTTTATAATTTTAATAAAAAAAAGAAATTATCATCTTGTTCCACTATATAATTTAAATTTAATTTTTTAAAATTATTTTTTTATATTGAAAAGCAAACGAATGGCTGCCACATATGACTGCTTTGGTGGGGTCCAAAATTGGCCGCCAATGTTTTGGTGGCCTCCCATGCCCTGGGACTGACCTCTGTCCCATTCTTAATCCCCTTGCCTTTGAAGCCTTATCCACCCACCTCCACGCATCATATCACCTGTGGGCGTCGCTTGGTTGGTCCAAATTAATCATTGAAATTGAGCTATAAATGAAATATTTTTTTTTTCTCTTTTCATAAATTTATTTATATTTTTTTAGCACTACAGTTATAAGGTTTAAATAATTTCCCTTGGATTTTTGGTCAATTGGTACTACGACTGTTTACATTTTATTTTTAAATTCATATTATAATATTAGTAAATGAGCATAGCCCAATTTCCATAAATATATGAAATGTATTCGTTCAATGGATAGATTATTCATTGCAACTCAAAGAAAATCAAAAGAAAAGAAAGAATAATTTTTTATGTTTGCCCTTTTAATCCAAAATTCTGATCAATAAGATAACAAATAGATATATTTGCTAAGTATTTTTCAAAAATAAATTATTTTTGAACTGTAAATTCATACAATGTTCATGTATAATCAAATTTATTATACATGCCCAAAAATTTTCTTAATTTATTTTATCAAAATTATATTTAAAATTACAATTTACGAATTTAAATTTTAATTTAAAGTTAGTTTTTCAAAAACACCACATAAAAATTCACATATTTTCATATGTTTTCTATGAAAAAATTCACATGTAAATAAAAGTAAATGACAAAGTTGTGCTTACTGTCCTACTTGAGTTTTTAGCTAATTTTAATGTTATTTTTCTGAAATTCTAGAGTTTAAGATAAAGTTTACAAATTTTAAAACAAAAGTTTTTATTTTCAATTGTTTACTTGAATAATGAAATGATTAGCAAATATTATGATAAGGGTGCCATTGCAATAAGCTTTATCAATATAGTTTTATGTTGTTTTTAATAGAAAATTTTAATGTAATTGTCTATATATATATATATTTTTACCCTTTTAGTTTATATATCTTTTAATAAGGTCTCTTCGATTATTATAAAAGTGAATATAAAATATGAAAGATAATATGATGCAAATTAACGAGTTTTTAATTTTATAGTATTGAAGTTGCTTCAAAGACTATAAGATTGCAAGTTTAATTTTATTCAATATTAAATTAAAAAAACAGCATAATACACTTATCAATATCTCTCTCTATATATATTACGTTAGATAATGTTTTTTTTATCATGTGTTGAGTCATTATTTTATTCTTTTTAATTTTTTAATAAAAATTGACATATCAACTTTAAAAATTTAATGTAATTAAATTTTAACTCAATGTAAAATAGAAATTCTAATATAAAATAAATTATATTAGAAAATAATTCTATTTCATAATTGATTGATATATAAAATTTTAATATAATATAAATTTCATATTACAATATTTTTCATAATTGATTGATATAAAATTTTATATAATTCTTTTAAACGATGTTTTTGGGAGGAATTTTAGATGAGGTTGATTAGTCAAAAGGAAGGTTGCATGTTTTAAATAAATTAATAAATAACTATTTATTAATTGTCGAATTTACACAAACATTACATAAGAACTCACATATTTTTCATGGGTTTTGCATGTAAAAATTGTTATATATTTTTCATAGGTGAATCTATATTTCCTAATTGACTTTTTTAGCTAATTTTAAAGTTATTTTTCTAAAATTCTAGAGTTTAAGATAAAGTTTATAAAATGTAAAACACGAATTCATTTTTTTCAATTGTTTACTTAGACATTTTTATGATTAGGGTGTCACTACAATAATCTTTATCAAAGGTTTTATCAGTATTGTTTCATGCAATTATCTAGATTTATTTTGCTTCACCCTTTATATTATATATTTTTTTAACAAGGTCTCTTAGATTCTTTAGAAGCTGAATATCAAATGTGAAAAATGATGAGATGAAAAATAGTACAATTTTTTATTTAGTACAATTTTAAATTTGCCTTAAGGACTATAAAGTTGAGAGTTTAATTGCAATGGAAATTAAATTAATTCAAAAAAATGCAACACACACACATATATAGTACGTGTCAAACCATTATTTTATTTTTGTTAATTTTTAAAATTGACACATCATTTTTAAATATTTAATATAATAAAAAATAATTATAAATAAAATAAAAATTATAATATAACATAGATTGTTTATTTAATATGATTATTTTTTAAATTTGAAATAAATTTATTACATAATTAATTGATATATAAAATTTTAATATCACAAGACACAGATTAACGATTAATTTTTGTATATCAATTATTATCCAGTATCACATGTTGAAATAGTAAGAGAAAAGAGAAAAACATTTTTTTTTTCCCTATGTTGATCTGTTTATCCGTCGAATTTAAGTGGCTTTTTTTTTCAGAACGTAAGGTTTACTCTTAATGGAGATTTACATCTCGACTTTAAATGGAACAAGATTCATTCTATGGTTTAGCTAAAGTCTTGAATATTTTTTTATATATATTTTATACATCAATGTTATAGTTGTTGTTCTGAACACAAAAGTGTATAAATTTACAAGATATAAAACCCATATATAATAATATATTACACAGTCGATCCTCAAAATGAAGTTATATCCATGAACGTCTTTTTTTATTATTATTGTTATTATATCATCAATAATTACAATTACACCTATAATTCAAAGAACTCTTATAAATCCATTAACTCCATTACAACTAAAAAGATCTCATTTGCATATCAATATAACTATATTCATGGACATACATCTTTCATTATATTCTCAATAATAATTATAATTATATTCATAACTCAAAACACTCTTATAAACTCATTAATGTATTACATGCACTCGCAAAAATTTTACTTACATACAATTACATAAAATAATTCATACTATTCATAATAAATAAGATGATTTATTTCTTTCATTCTCCTCTAGATATAATTAGTATTTGTTACTCTAACTATAGTAAATCAACAACCAACTAATCAACATAGACAAAAACCTTTATAATAATATACAATAGCTTGTTTCTCTTATATTCAAAATAGGTAAAATCCTAACTGCTTTGGATATAACCCCACTCTCTATCGGACAAAGCCAAAAAAACTCTTCCTATAACACTCTTATTTACAAAATTAGTTTTCTTCAATCATACTTCAATAGAAATCAAAATTTAATTAAAAAATATTCTAAAATAAGAGTCTTGCACTTTATAGAAAATATTCCTCCAATTGAATTGAGTAATATTTATCTCAAATAAAATCATAAAGCTATTTTTAAAGTCTTAGTTGGAATTCGGGTCATACAATAATCAATCTCCATCTTAATTCAAAATTTTTAAATTATACATTCCTTAAACTCTTAAATGTCTTCCATCTTCATCAAATCTCTATGCTCAAACTTGAATCCTTCAAATCTTCAAATCATCTTAGGAATGACTTGCTTTTAACTAATGTTTGTGCCATCAACTTTCTTGATCTTGCATCAAATTTCACCTTGATTATATCTTTCTGAAAAATTTTTAATCTTCATGAATATAATTGTTACACATAGGCTACTCATATGGTTGCAATTCCACCTTTAACTAAATCCTCTAAAGTCACTTTCAAATCTCCGATACCACTTATTATGCATCAATGTCATAATTGTGTGATTATAAAAATGTGAAACCCACAAAAAATAAAGCAAATATTATAATATATGATTCACCCTCTCAATAATGTTATATTTATGGACATCATCTTCCATTATATTATCAATAATTAAAATTGCATTCGCAACTTAAAGCATTCTCATAAATTTATTAACTCCATTACATTCAAAATCTTATTCATGCACAATTATATACATAACTTCTTTCTCTTATTATTCTTTATACATGACTAAATTATTTGTTATTTAAACTATTATAGATTAACAATCATCTAACTATAATAGGCAAAAGGTTTACTGTTATAGATTAACAATCATCTAACTATAATAGGCAAAAGGTTTACTATTATAGATTAACAATCATCTAACTATAATAGGCAAAAGGTTTAGATAATAATAGACGAGAGTCTTTTTTCTTGGTATCGATTGGATTGAGGGATTGCAAATGAGAGATTTCATAAAACTCATAAATTTGAGTTAAATCCATCGTTTGACAAACCAAAACATGTCACAATTTATGAATTTTATAAAATCATTTGTTTTAAGGGTTTTCATTTTTTCGTCTAGAAGGCGAGAAAGTTCAAAATCCATCATTTTTAATACATGATGAATTCTATAATTTTTTTTATTTCAAGATTACCCATAATAATTCATAAATTTTATGTTCAAATCAAACAATAGAATTTTCATCCATTGGAGGAATTTAAAACGATGTTGATTATTAGTCAAGAGGAAGGATGCATATTTTGACGAATTATTTCTTTAGTTGTCGAATTCGCAATGTGCACATAATGTTTCACATGAATGTGGACAAAGCTTTTCCTACATAATCTTGACAATACATTTTATGCGCATTATTTACTTTGTTGACTATTTTGATCAAAAGGTAGTCACAACGTGATATTTAAAAGACTCCAGGAAAATGACAATACATAATTACTAACTTATGAGCTTCATTTATTTCATAAAACATAATTTATTAATAGTAAAATTTTTTAGCATATAAAATATTAAAAAATATTTTTTACATTTTTAAATAGGCATAATTACTAATTTTAATTTTATTTTCAATTAAAAAATATTTTATTAATTGTACAAAGCCATCCACCAAAAAAAAAAAAAAAAGTGCATTGGTTAGTATTGTTGGTGAAACATGGCAAGTGAGTTGTCTTATAAGTGTTCAACACTTATTTAAGAGTTCAGATTGAATATAATATTAAGTTTCTGAATATATTTTTTCATGGACTTAAAAAATCTTAATGAAATAGACTAATCATGATTTGGATAATTTATTTTCTTAAGCCATTATAGAAAATAGCATGTCTTTCAAACAAAAACAAGTAATATTATATATGATTTATGTCAATTTTTATGCTTTATATACAAAATTCCCATATTCTTTCTTCAAACAAATTACTAAATTATTCATATAAAACTAAGAAATTCATAAATAAGAAAAGAAAAACTTAATAGTGATAGCATTATAAATGAAATCCCAGTTACTACAACAATGAGCAAATCCATCATCAACTAGTTGAATTAACCTTGAGTTAATCTATTACACATATATAGGTTGTGTAAGTTGTAAAAGGGATGAGATTAGTTAAGATTCCTTGCTCAAACAGATCAAAGCTATTAGAAACTAATCAGTAATCTCTCTCAATAACAAATGTTTCCTTAGCTTGGTAGCTAGGAGTGATTCCTCCGTTGGAATCAAATTCCATTAATATATTTTTTTTCCTTATTAACACTAGTAATTAATATTTTTTTACCGATTAATAATAGAAACTAATAAGTAATCTCTCTTAACAACAAATGACCCTTAGCTTTTTTTTTTAATTGTTATCATTGAAAAAGACCGAAAGTGTCAAAATACAAAATCTTAGCCAAAGGGGTATGATGTGAAAGCATTCAGTCACCCTTGAGAAAATTATTTACACTGACTTTACTAAGAAGTTGGTTGCATGATTGGTTTTTTTTTGTTAATAATACAAAATTGGAAATCATCAAATTTAGTTAATCGTTCTTGAATTCCTGCAACAATGGTATCAATAAACCAATTGGTTTTCAAAGTCAAATTAACCATGTCAAATAGTATAAACGAGTCGAATTACTCTGTGATATCCTTTTATAGCAACCAAAATCACTGCTTGATTAGGAGGTTGGGCCTCTCCAACGAGGATAAATCTACACAGAATATTTTTGGCCTTGCCTTCCACATCTCATCATCATAATTTCTTCCGATGATATCAATTCCTGCATAATCCCTAGAAGCACGCCATGATACATCAATGTTAAACTTAATCCAGTTTGGAGGAGATTTTTGCTAAACATTATTAAAAACCCAAGTCTTGGATTCAAATTCCATTAATGTTTTTTTTTTTTTTGGCTAACATTAATAATTGATTAGTTGTGATTTTTATATGTGCAACCAACCACATGGCATGTTCAAAAGAAAAAAAAAAAAAAAATCTCTCTCAACGTACAATCTTTCCCTGTGCTTATAATCAGTACATGCAGAACAGTAACCTTGTTTTACCTTATGAATTTTCCTGTGAACCAAACATCCCATAAGCAAAAATATGCGACACCACCATGTGCCAACCAGATTGCACGTTGTTACCTTCCTTGTTGCCTACCCTTGCACTATACTATACATATATACCTATATATAAGCCCATTTACACCCATAAAACCAAAATAATAATTAATAAAAAATTGAGTGGATTTAATAATAATAAGTAATTAAATAAAAGAACAAATAAAAAAGAAAGGGGAAGACAGAGACACAACACAACACCACATCACACAAATGACCCCCATCGCTGTCTGAACCTCTGCATGTCTTAAAATTCTCTCATTCTTTACAAACACACAACACGAATACCCATTTTAAGTTTGCTTCTCCTCCTCGTCTTCTTCTTCTGTCCTGACTCGGGGCTCCGCGCCCCGACCCTGTAACCCGAATCACTGCTTATTGTTTTGGTCAAAAAAATGTACCCCACGACGATACACGCGGTGGCACTGGAGGGGAGTGTAGGCCTGGGAGTTGTAGGAGGACACGGGGGGGATTTTCAAGCGTCGCTGGAGGGGACCAACCTGCCTGGGGATGCGTGCTTGGTTCTCACCACGGATCCGAAGCCACGCCTCCGCTGGACTGCCGAGCTCCATGAGAGATTCGTCGATGCTGTCACCCAGTTGGGTGGACCTGACAGTGAGTATTACCCAACTCTCCATTTTCCTTTCCATTTATTAGTTTTTCATGTACTTAGGTTCACTACTAAATAATGAATGCAACAATACAACTATTTATATATTTTCTTAAAAATAATTATACTTTCTCTTAGGTGATTAAATTGAGATTAGTGGTTTTTATGGCTGCTTTTTTTTTTGGGCTGATTTGGCGTCAACCCTGTAGACGATTCAGTACCGTTGAACCGAGGACTTATTTGGTATTATTATTTTTGTTGCTTTTAATTTGCTGTGATTTTTGTTCATGAGGTGATAAAGTAGTTGCTCTCCCCCCTCCCCTCTGTTATTACTAGAGGGTTGTTTTTTTTTTTTTTTTTTTTTTTTTTTGGGGGGGGGGGGGGGGGGGGGGGGGGGGGTTTTTGTGTTAACTTGGGATTTTTTTAATTTTTTT